>VCCN01002354.1:4783841-4796847 GCA_006491835.1 Architeuthis dux | reverse complement strand
TTCAACTAAAAAATGTGTACTAAATATTCTAATACTATAGAATAATTTTAATATCAAACAAAAAATATTTAAGATTTTTCAATTGTTTCTTAATGAAAATAACTGAGCCAACAGAGAAAATAAAAAATGGTACAATAAATTCCTTATAGAGTAATTTTGTAGATAAATAAAAAAAACTAAAGCCAACTACAAATTGGACTGGAGTTTGACAAAAGATGAGAACATTTCATTCATCTTCCCCAGCAAAATGAAAGATTTGATAAACATGAATGTGTTATAAAGTAACCAACCTTTAAACAGAATAGGGTCTCTGTTTTTGGAAACATCTTGAATTTCACTAATTCACCTAAAAACAAAGAATAAGACAAGAGATAAGTCAGCAGAAAAGTCTATATGGACAGAAAGTTAAAGCCTCATTCCAACAACTAAAAATAGACAAAAATAAAAATGTTTCTCACCAATGAAGCGAACAGTTTTCAATTTGGATTCTATGTTTATTTGATCCTTTTTGCGTACCTAAAGAATAAAAGTCAGGAAGAAAGAAATGCTACAATGATAGATTGAAAATGATAGATGGAAAGTAACAGACAAAAATACAAAACCTAACCGCTAAAAAAAAAGAAATATACAGTGGTAATCATTTTTTTCTAGCCTAGTCTTCTCGTGCAATCAAAATATTAAAATGAAATGAGTCTTAAATGTATTGAAATTTCATTAATTTTAATACATATTCAATACCATTAGAAATTGACATCAAGATAAAAGGCAGTTAAAAAGAATTCTTTCTAGGTTTAAGTACAATGTATTCTACATTTTAAAATTCAATTCAAATTACTTGTTTAGAACTGTTCAAGCATATCTTAATATTTGTGCAATTACTTAAACTACATTCTGTATGCATTCAGTGTCTAAAAGACACGAAGACATACTGCTTTAAATTCATTTGCTTTCCAAATGTGGCAAAGGTGATGGAACTTTTCTAAAAAGGGGTGTAGGTATGTAAAGAAAAGCATACAAACTCCTCTTAAATTACATGAATCAGTTCTTTGCAAAACGAAATCATAATGAAATTCACTCCACAGTTAGAAAAATAAAAAATAAATCAAAACATATACAGATAATAATGATATCAAACTTTTCCTCGTACGTACATGCCACCGAAAATCTCCTTTCAGCAAGTGCACAAGATCATTAGCAACATCTGGCATACAGGGATAGAGAGTGGCCACTAACCGGGAATAAAATGGCAGGAGATCATATCTAAGGAAATGGAGAAAAGAATTAGAAACATTGGACAATGAAACTGATTCAACCTATTAGGCCTATGACAAAAGCTTTAGTCAATCAGTAACAAAACAAAAGTCAACAAAAATGTGATAGTTTAACTATCCGATGTAAAATTTGAGCCAAGTTGATTTATATATTTCAAAAACATTTCATACAGAACTGACTGGAAAGATTTAATCTAACCTAAATGGTCAAAATAATACATAAAAAGATTTCATGAAAAGAACATAAAAATATCTTCTTGTACCAACTGATAAGTCTATTCTCAAAATTCTACATAATTCATTATAAAAAATTTCTATCTTTCATCTCCATTAAAAATTTTTTTCAAATTTAAACACTACAATTTAAGAATTATCAACTTTACATATAATTTATCCCACGGGAAAGATTATTCGTTCAGTAAAAGAATTTACGCAAAACTTTCCCAACTCACCTTGTTCTGTGGACTGTAAACAAGCCCCGTACTAATTTCTTACGATTTGTTTTGGTGTTGAAATTCATGCAGAAATCAACAGCATTCTGAAAAACAACAATAACACAAAGCTCAGAATCCTTCATCCTCTAACCAAATACTTCTTTCTATTGAAATAGACAAATTATTTTAATTGGTAAAATAAGTAGTTTAATTTTCAATGAATAATTATATAAAATCTGCAGCCTTCATTTTATACTTAGGGTTTCACTTGTTGCTTTAAATAAACATTTAAAACAAAGACATTGGAGAGTAAAAGTAAGTGGAAGCTAACAAAATTACAGAAAATCACTTTCGAAAAACCCTGACCAAATGAATCTCAGAATTGTCAATCTTTATTTCAAACTTTATACAAATACTTCTTACACCTTCAACAAAATCAAGAATCTTTTGTTAGATTAAGATTGTAATAAATCACATTTTCAATTAATATGCTATAATGCAGTACAGTTTTGAATTATTCTACATAATCATTTACAGGGTATTTTTGAACAAATAAGATGAAGATGGCAGAAATGGCAGAATTAATCAACCGTTCATAGTTTTAGTTTTTAAAGGAAGGATTAATGAGAAAGTAGAGTTTTGAAATAGGAACTCCGTTGTTGTAAATTAGTTGCAATTCAGAGTTTATCAAAAAGGTTTTCAATGGTGAGAATTCTACGACTAATAATTTCTGCTTGTTTGGGTCTGACAAAAGATTTTAAGATGTTGTGGCCATGTAACTGTGTCTGAATATATAAATTACAAGGAGTTTGTAGATTGAGATGTGCAACAGCTGACCATTTACAGACAAAGAAAATGTATGAATGCTACCATCAGTGGACATTTTCAGTCCTTTCCCTTTTCAGTTACATTGTAAAAGTTGATATCACAAAATATCATAAAAATAGCCACCAAAATGTGACATAGAATTCTGATCAGTAATAGGATTTGATATGAGGCAACACCAGCCAAGGGAGTGAACCCATGAAGAGCATACCACAAAGCAATGAATTAAAACCAAAGATTTCAAAAGAAATATTCAGAACAGGGTTGCCAGATTTGGCCCGAAGGGGAGATAATCCGAGATTTACCCAACACAGGCATTGGAATAGCATCGGATTTGGAAAGCGAGCGAGACTGGGGGCAGTGGTTCAATACCAGCCTCTGGAGGCGGGCCTGCCTAAAAAGATGAAGCTTGGATTATATCCCCTTCTCGCAACCCTGCTGTAAAAAAAAAGAGTTATTCAGAACTGATGCAGACAACTACTCGTTGTTTAAACTATTATAACTTAGTTTCAAATAGACTTACCTTATCAATAAGTTCTCTATTGACACAATTTGGTAGTGACTGTAGAAAGGAATCAAATTGAGCTTTCATCAAATGTCCAGTATCTCCTTCCTCTTCTATGGAGAAAACAGTATATGTTAGTCTATATTTAGTAATAGAAAGGGGGGGGGGTCAAGATATCACTTTCCTTGACTGCTATGTAGTGAAACAATTATTTAAAATCGTATAAATAAAAAAGATTATTCCACAAGATATTGTTGCTATCATACCAATAAGACAAATATAAAAAGTTATCACAGAAATATAATTTGGATTGAATGTTTTGTAAGCAATATTTCCTCATCACATTTTTTAAAAATTCGTTTATTGTAAATACAAGCAGCAATCAGAGCTGGTAAAATAGATCTCTCCCAAAGCTATTTGCATGAAGCAACAACAAAAAGGACTCATTAAAAATGTGTAACTTACAAAAGAAAACATTATATTAGATGCCATTAGATCTGATCAGACTTATAAACTTTTATCACGCCAAACAAGATGTTTCTTATTTCATAATATAACAAAGTTTAAGCCCTAGTGAATAAAGTAAATGTTTTAAAAAATAAGACAATGGTGTATGGCAGGAAAGAATTGTCAAGATTTCCAGTGCACAACATAATACTGACCCACATCTGGCGGAATCATATCCAACTCTTCCTCAATAATGTCTTCCTCTTTGTGTCGCTCTTTGGTTTCCTCTTTTAGCACAGGTTCCACAGGGATGTCTTTCTGTTCAAACTCCATTTCAGTTTCTATGTCTTCAATTTTTAAACTTTCCATATCTACAAAAATAAATTTTTTTTAAAAAATAAATAAAATATCAATGCTATTAGTCAAGTTTTGTTTTTTTGTTAAAAACCCTTTATGGGGCAAGTGACTATATATGATCACCTGAGGACCTGTCAGCCACAAGGACAACATAATCCACAGCAATGTGGTCTGCAAGCTTTGCAAAGTACAATTGTGCTTGAACAAAGACAGAAACTGTTTTGAGGCATACCACACTCCATTAAATTAGCCTTTCAATTTTAAATTCAACCCAAAGTTGTTATTCTTTTTGTCAATATCAATTATTTTGTATCTATTCATTGTATTGAAGATTATTCATTAATTCTATGTTTTATTTAACTTTCTACTTTAATTTTTTTATATTTTCCATAGTTTTTGGGTGAGGCACCATATATGATCACTTCATCAGAGAGGGTTTTGTCCCCATAAATAAATGAATTTCAGAAAGCTTGCAACTGAAAATATCTTGTAATTAGGTCTAGTTTAACATACAAAAAGGTTGTTTTGATATCTAAAATATTTTTAGGGGTGCCCTATAAAGGGTTAAGAGACAAACGTGATTAAGATATATTTTAAGGATTCAAAAACGTCCATCAAAGTTCCCGGCACATCTAAACTAAACTGAATAAATTTCTCCGTTTTTATTTTTGTTAGATATAGTATTATAAATCATTATTATTTTAAATTTTTATGACTCCTTTTTACCTTCATCTTAAACTGAATGAATTACAAATTCTTTTGGAATCAACACAAAAATATGTAATGGAGATTATTGATCAAGCGAGTGCTACAAGGATTAGTTTTAAAAGATCTAATGCAAAAAAACTTTGGGTGATAATGACAAATGCCCAAAAACGTGAAAATAAATTTTTTAAATGTTATTTTAAAATTCCAATACCAGAGCTGAAAGTAGAAGATACCATATATGCCGGTATATAAAACAGATATTTATTTTAACAAAAAAAAAAAAACTATGCAAATATTGCACTGCGTCCAATGCGCTGGTATTATGACTAGGGAGCCGTCTACCGAAGTTCAATGTCAACAGTTATGAGGCCTGGATGAGATGCAGTGAGCAATAATCCTCCAAAAACCATTCTTCTTATAGTCCAGCATATACAGTATAAAATGATGAGAAAAATGAGCAGGTGGACAAGATAAAATCACAAACCTTCTTCCAGGCCAGTTTCATCTTCTTTTGTTTCATCCTTTGATGATGCATGTTCACTTTCTTTGTACAATATCTGAAAATTGTTTACATCAAATTTAATTTTTTGGTACACTTAATTCTAATTTTGCTTTGAAGTGATAAGATTTTTTTTTTGTGAAATGAATAATAAATGCAATATTACATTGATATATGGTCATTTAATATCAATGAGGAAAATGATTTATAGATCACAATATCCCTTAATACTATTTTGGAAATCCGTTCTGTGAACTGTTCCTTATAATTAACAACTCATTCCCTTATAAAAAGCATTCAAAATTCCACTGAAACAAAGTTCTGGATTCAAAGTTCAAATTTTATATTTGAATTTTTACATTACTTTTTAGCAAATAAAAATACTATTTTTATTGGAGTCCTTCATAATTTTATTGAATTCATTCTTAATCAAATTATATCAAAATAGAATTAAAATATAAATATTTCAGTTCAACTTCCATCTTTTCATTTTATCTACATGAAAACATAAAAAACAAAGTAGCAACTAGTAAGTTCAAAACCCACTAAATCACATGATAATTAAGTTGCAGGTCATTAATCTCACAGAATAAGATACTTTACCTTCACTTGTAGATATATTAAAATGCCTGTGATTAGCAGATACATAGTAGACAGAGATAACTACAGTCACTGTCTACCATGTATCCACTAATCACGGGCATTTTAAAATTCTGTATCACCAAAAGACTTTTCAGTATATATATTAGAAAAATCAAATTATTACAATGCAGAAGTATTTCTATACTCATTAATAAATTTAAGAGAATAACAAAGCCAGGAGCTAATTACCCCAGGAATAAGAGAACGGAGATCTGGAAGAGTTTCATAAAAGGTCCGTGTGTCTTCATCTTCAAAGAGACTGGTATCTCCTTCATACTGAAACTAATAAAAATGATATTGACATGATTAAAATGGATTAGAGAATAAAAATTGGTCTATAAACAATAAATAAAAATCATAACAAAAATTAAATTAAATATTAATAGAATTAAAACATTATGTGAACAAGTTTTATATCACTATAATACACAAAGCTTCTTCGATTACATGTCCAATAGCTTCAGTGTAGTATCCAGAAATGAAAATATTTTATAGAGATTTATTCCAATGAGATCAGCAACAGTTAAACCTATACCCTTTAATTTCTACTCACTAAATCATTTTCACAATTACTACATTTTATTTTTATGATAATGCTTGAGAAAAAAAAAGAAGATTTTTTAAATAATATATCTAGCAATGGAAGGTAAATAACTCGTGAGCCGGAATATTTACCGACAGCAAATTACCAACATTTATCGAGATGTAAAATTACTGACATACATATTTACTGAGATCTTTAAACTACAAAAAGGTTAAGAATTAAAAAGAATACACTGGAACAAAAATATATTAAAGATTTAGCAATCGTTCGGCAATATTACATTGATATAGGGCCCATGCCGTTTTCAGCTATTAGGTACTTCCCAATTTTTTGCGAAAAAGTGATATGTGACGAGAAAACAGTTAAAAACTTGTATAAGAATTATTTTTATTGTGAGAATACCATTATTTGTAAAAAAAAAAATGAATGGAAAAATTTTCAATTTACAAATTATATTTTTCATGTTTAGAAACGGAGATGTTTGTCTTTGAAAAAGTTGTTTCCCGTGTAAACAATGGGACGTACGCAATAATTAGCATATAGAAAAAATAAAAATTCAATAATTCATGTCATAGTTCAGTGTCAGGTCTATATTTTAATGTTTGTAATTTAATTTTAGATATTTACTTACTTTTTTGATGATGTAGTATTGTAAATTATTTTATTTAATTTGACTACTATTTACCTTCATCTTAATTTTTTAATTGCTTTTTTTAAAATCAGAAATTAAGATGAAGGTAAATTATTTATTTAGTGTTATGACGCAACCCAAATAACTCTCCATCTAGCTTTTGTATTAAGCATAAAACATTTCTAAATATGAATGTGTCTATGTCCTCCTACACACAACTTTTAAATCCATCCTCAAATTCCCTCACTGCAGAAACCATTTATGTATATGAACACAACAGAGTATTTCCTATCTATAGAGGAAAACATGCTTAAATGCTGAAGGTGCTTTTTGGACATTAAAGACAACAGATACATGTGTCATAGGATGAATTTAAAACACAACCTTAAACTGAACCTGAGTAAGCTAATAATTTGAAAGCTTCTAAGATTGAAAAAAATCTTTTTTAAATGCAGTCATTACACAGGACAGTGATAACAAATAGGATTAATGGTATTTTAGACCCAGGGAATAAAATGTCTTTAAAAATATGTCATAAAAATGATTAATTTACCTCAGCATTTTTCAATGGATTGAAAATATCAAACATGGCACCTTCTGAATCCGGTTTCAGTTCTGTAAAACAATTTCAGAATAGATTTTTTGGGAAAACATTTAAGAAACCTAAAATTGCCGCAGGAATTGTTTCTTTTTATTCTTAAAATAGAAAAAGAATTTATTGACTTTAATAATTCCATCAACTTTTTCAAAATAGTCAAAACTAATATAGAAGGCAAAAAGATCACTTAGTATATATTGTACAAGACAACTAACATTGCATCACTATAACATTATATAAATGTAAGGTAGCTGATATAATCAGTCAGAAGTATTGGTATATAAATGGTAAATGACTCAACAAAAATCCCATGCAGTTGTTCAGACTTGGGGGAAATAACTGTATTATACATTTTGTACAGGTTTCTTTACAGGAGAGAAAGGCAGTTCACTATTTCTAATGCATCTTGTGAAATTTTTAGTTACCTTCTTCAGGGAGATCAGGAATGTCTTCATCAAGTAGATCCTATAAAAGAAAATACATTAATGAATAAAAATAAAATTAAAAACTCCTTGGGTTGGAACAAATATATAATTTGGAAAAGGTTTCAGAGAAATATTTAGCATCTTCATGATAAGTTAATATAACTTTGTCAGTTCAAGCTTCTTTTTCCAAGCACCAGCAATACAATCTGGACATGCAGTACTTTCAAAACCATTTACTTTAAATTGATGAAAAATGATTTGTTAAACACACTGTATCAAGTCAAGCCTAAAAATGTAGCCATTTAACTCCAAATGCATTAACAAAAGCACCTTGGAACATTTTTCTAGCCAGTGAACTTACATTTATCTAGTGAGAATAGTACTGCATTATGTTTATATATATATCTTACTAGCTGGGGTACGCGGCGTTGCTCAGAAAAAAACCAAACTTCAAATATAACATATGAAAGCAAATGATATTCTATATTAGTAATTTTTACCAATGTAAACTTGAAATTGCATATATGATTGAAGATTTAGATCAACATGCATCCATATTGTTATTCTGTTTTTTTAAAACTTTGAAGCATATTTGTTATCATTATGTTGAAACCAATATTTTTAGTACTAAAGTCTTTATATATATATAAAGATTTGCACTGAACTTGCTTTCAAATGATGTAATTTTTCCATTTGAAAATGTAAAAAAATGTACTGAATTTTTCATTTGATAATATAACAAAGTAAAAAAATCCTTACATACAAAATAAATAAACAAATGAATTGCAGCAGTATTTTGTTAAGTACAGAAATGAATTAGGAGAAGATTCTGATGAAATGACTCCGAGCCAAGGCTAACCATATATAGGGTTAGCCTTGCTCACAGCAGATTTGGGATTAAACTGCCTGCCTAAATATACCATTAGGTGAAAACTTGTATAACCATTATCAACACAGAAAACAAAATCAGCAAGTCAAGTTCAAATTTCAGCTGAGACTGCTTATATTCCCATGGGAGAGGTATGAATCTATATTCCTGTACTTTTTCCAGTTGCCAGATATTGTTAGATATTTAGGCAGCCGTGGGTGGGTGAAACTGATTTGACCCCCACAGGTGTTATAAAGTTATAAACAGGATATCGACAAAAACCTCAAACTGCAAGGTGTCAGGGACTGGAAGACACGCCAGGTGTTGAAAAGTCATAAACAGGATATTGACCAAACCCTGACTGCAGATGGCGGGCTGGAAAATCAGTGTGGGCGTTCGAACCTGATAAAAGCAACACAGAGGCCCTTGGAAAAGCAGAGAGACAGAGAGCACCTAACTCGGGACTAACACAAGACCGATGTTCCTGTTAAGAACAGTCCGACGGCTCTCATCTCTCTCCCACGACACAATGTATCTTATTCAATAAAAATATATCATCATATTTTTATAAACCAAGTTTCAAGTCTTCCTTTTGGATGGCTATACAACAATATTACTGGCATGCCACAATGATTGACAGAGAAGAGAGTGGATGTGTGAACATTTGGACAAACCACTCTCATAAATACCTTACAGCCCAGACAGTAGTGACAATAAATAGTTGTTACAATCGTTGTCAACCTTGACAAGGGCCAGTGAAATCTACCATATCCAGGATACAATAAATCACTTGGAAGAATATTTGAAGATTCCACGTTGTGAAGGATTAAGGTTATTATTTCAAAAAAACATTTTACATGCATTTAAAGCAATACTGCTAGTTAATTTTTAATTCTTAGGAAAATAGTAACTCACTGCCAATGTGTGAGTGTTCTGCTGAAGCTTCTGGTAATTTATAATAGCAGCCTCATAGTTTTCTTTACGTTCATTACTCAATTCTCCTTTAGTCTGAAAAGAAAAAGAAAAAAGTATTAGACAAATATTTGTTGTTTTGTTAATGAAGTAAATGTTGCATCATTCTTCACAAATAACTATAAAATATTTACTTTGCATCTATTTATATGTATTCTTTCCATTTACAAAAGAGAACCACCAAAATCTGATATGTAGACCAAATATCTCCATCAATTGCATTCATTAATATCAAACATTGATAATATTTTAAAGAAACATAAGACAATAAAGACAGCTTTTTTGCTTTTCCAATTTGGTGCAAATGTCGAATGGTCAACGTTTAGTTCATCAGCAACAAGTTGTTTTGTGTGGGCCGACCTCAATAATAGCCCTCAATTGGATGTCGTCAATCACAGAAGGACATCCACGACCCTCCTCATCTTCAAGGTTATCGTCGCTGTTTCAAAAAATTTTGGAACCAATGCTATACGTTCATTGACGGCCCCCTGACCAAACACTTGGTTGATATTGCGAGCAGTTTCTGCTGCTTTATGTCTCATTTTGAAATCGTACAACAAAATTGCTTGAATTTGTTTTTTATCCATCTTTGATTTGACAGCCTCAAATAAACCAGAATAAAGAATGAAAAGAAAAGGTTCAGCTTAAATAAATAGAGTGAAATTCACACTTTCAAATGGTATATTCCAACATAGTTAAATAGTTTATTCCTAAATAAGCATCAAAGTTTAAAATAACAAAAAACGCAATTATATTTGCACCAACCTAATTGTTTCTGTAATGTCTATCAAATATACCAGGAAGTTTGTGCATTATAAGCAAGAACACATATTTATTAACCCAGCCTCAAGTTCACAAATGGACCCAAAAAGTTCCAAGCTATCAATGTTTGTCTTCCCCGATAAAATTATTCTTTAGAAAATATGTTTTGAATAAATGCAATATTAGCATGTTAAACAAACAATAAGATACAATTTTTCATAATTTCAGATCAAATCTACATCAGTGGGGAGAGAGTTACATAGTAGCACAAATGATATGGATAATGACAGAATTCAATCAATATAATCTTACTTCGCAAGGAACATCTATTTGATAGTAAAGCCAAAAGACATTAGAAATCATGCTTAACAGTTTCTCATCCCATTAAAGCAGAAAGAATTAAGACTATTTTCTAGCAATCGCAAAAGAATCAGGACAATTACCAATAAGATGCTAAGTTAAAGACATATTTTAGAGTAACTTTTAATAAAAATCACTAACTCTTAAATTCATACAAAGAAAAGAAAATGTCTATTTCAAGGGAAATAACTTCATATTAGAATTATCTCCCTTTGACCATTTGGTGAATTTAAACATTTTTTTTAAAAACTCAATTCACAGTAGAGTTCCACTATTTGTTATGCTATCCATTGAAGAGTTCCACTGTCAATTACAAGCGGTTTATGAATTTAAGAGTTGAATCATAGGCATAGTAATTCATTTACCAGTTGTTACGTTGCTTTCATATATAACCAAGCAATGGGGAAAATCCAATATTAAAATAAACTTTTTTTAAAAATAACTGATTTGGTGCACTAAGAGTCTATCAACTGCATTGACATTACAAACAAACGCTGTACCTGAAGAATCTTTCGGTTTTGTCTTTCAATAGTTTTCAGTTCTTTGTGTAATTTTTTCAAATGCTTGCACAAAGTTGCATAGTATTCTTTCAGCAGGTTCCGACAAGCTTTTTGGCGCTCGGGTGGCAACATCTACAAATCAAATAGGAAAAAAGAAGAAACATTAAACACAGCAATTACAAAACACAAAATATTCAAAGCATCAACTACTTAGAGGGATTTCAGTTTCACAATTCCTTTACACTAGTGAGTTCAGTTTGTTTTTTCCCTTTCGAAAACAAAAATTCTTCATTCCTAATTTCTTGGAGCTCAATGTATATATTTACTAATGTAATATTAGGTTAGACATCAACAGTGTATATTTCTACTGCATTAAATTCATTACAGGTTTCCCCTGATATCTGAAAGAAGAGATTTCCTATAATAGCCTTTCGTAAGCCAAAATGGTGTCAAGCAAAGAAGCAATTACCATTAATTTATATAGGAAGATTTTTTGAGTATTCCCAGACTCAAAAACTGAAGATCATGGTATGTTAGGCTTATTCGTCTGAGGTTGAGGGAGGTACAGGAAACTGGGGTGTAGAAGAGGTTGCACACTGCCTCTATAACAGTTTGCTGCATAACAATCACTGAACGCTATTTATTGCTGGCTGTACTGAAGTACGAATAGTACACGCGTATGGGTTTCCATACCTACATTGCTTGGACATTGACCCCAGTTTACCAACAGCCGCCAGGGATTACCGACATTGGTGAACCATCCTCCTGAACTACTTACAACAAGACCTCCACGTTAGACATAGCTCAGCACAATAACGATATATATGCAACTCCAGAGTCCCACATGGATGCAGTAGTGGACCCTGGACCACCACAGGTATGTGAAAAGGATTCATTTACCCCTCCAGTTGCTCTTAATGAACCAGTTGTGGTTTCTCCTACCATTCACAAGATAGCTGTCCAGCCCGCAAGGCTACTTGCAATAAATGTTCCAAGAAGGGACATTATGCCCATGTGTGTAAGTCTAAGTCAAGTTCATCAAGTTCAATGGCGACAGTGGTCAGCTCTCACGCACTTACCAATGTACCACAGGGACTCGTTCAAGCTGCAACACATGTGACTGTGAATGGGAAAAGGTTGGGTGCACTTCTGGATTCTTGCAGCACTGATAATTACCTTAGTAAAAGAGTTGTACGGGAACTAAAACTAAAGATTCACCCTTCCAGTAAAGATATTACACGATGGCCCAGAAAACCTTAAATACTAGTTCCAAAGGCTATGTTGTTGTAAAACTAAACCTTGGCTTTAATAACCAGTCATGCGTTGCCACATGAGTTGGCGTTTTGAGGGATCTATGTTCTGACCTGATACTTGTTCAGCTGTTACTACCTCCACACTCGCTGATATCCACAACGGACTATGTCATCCGGGGATAACTCGATTGTTGCATTTTGTTAGAGCAAGAAATCTCCCCTTTTCCACGGAAGATGTAAAGAAGACTTGTGCTTCTTGCAGAGTCTGTGCTGAACTAAAGTTGATTCTATCACCCACCAGAAGGGACTCTTATCAAAGCAACAAAACCTATGAAACGACTTAGTATTGACTTCAAAGGACCTCTGCCTTCCATGTCCTAATATGCATACGACAACAGTGATCAG
>VCCN01002354.1:4770102-4783530 GCA_006491835.1 Architeuthis dux | reverse complement strand
TCTTTGCATTCCAGTGCCATTCATCCCATGGAAATTCACTGCCCTCTTGGCTAATGACCCCTGGGCCCATACTACTAAGGAAGTCTGTGAGGAATAACAAAAACAAACCATTTGTAGATCAAGTTGAACTCCTTGACAGTAATCCAACTTATGCAAACATCAGGTACCCAGATGGACGGGAGTCTACTGTGTCTGTTCGTGACTTGGTGCCTTGTCCCAAAGTCCAGACAATCCTCACGTCTCCTACTGTGGAGCAAGATAGAGGAGAACTGGTAGTGCCAGTAGAGGAGGATAAAGAGATGCCATGTAAAAATATGGAGGATGATGCAACGGTGGCCCCACAGGAACTAAGGAGATCCAGTCGGGTGACAAAACCTCCCAATCAGTATGGGTTGGAGTAGTCCCATAAACTGTTGATGCTGCTGATGTGCTTTTCCTTTTTAGGAGGGAAGAATGTACTGTTAATATGAAGTCCGAGTAGTATGTGTGTATGGGTTTCTATACCTACAACAGGAACCATATGATATGGCCGGAAGTGGTCTGGGTGACCATTCTATAAAAGCTTATGATATACAACACCATATTGTAACTGGTTCTTCTAGTTAAATAAAGCTTGGCTTGCAGCATCCAAGCTCCTAGTGTTCGTTTCATTACACTGGCCATCAACCAAAAGTGTTGATCAATCAGAGAATGTCTGAATGAACATTATGTACATCAGTGATTCAAACATTACCTTTGAAACTTTGTTCAAGAAAGATTTCTAGCCATACTAAGCAGACAGCAGAGAACATTCAAAAATATGTTACAAATTTAAAGGGGGTTTGGATGCACCAGCCTGAAGGTTAGTCCTGATGCTTATTTAATGACATCATTTATACCATCACATAAGCAGTACCAATGCATCTAGGACAATGATCTTTTACAGTTTTATGCTTTAAGATGAACAGACCAAGATATGAAAAAGATTAGTTCAACAGCATTTTTAATATTTATAAAGATTATAATCACAAAAAAAAACTGACAAAGCTTCAAACTTAGTTTTGAGTGAGAGTTCAACATTTAAATAAATTGCATTGCTTTTCATGAAAAAAATAAAATAAATAAAAATAATTCAAATGATTCTCAACAGTGTAACAATATTTTGCTAGGGTTCATTTACTAATCTGTAATGAATCAAGCTATTTTTCTGATGTCAAACTTTTTCCAAATAATTTGGTGACTTTAACAACTCAATAAGGTTCAACTGAATAAAATCCTAATTTGGAATAACGTCCAGCTAATAATTACAAATAAATCAACTTACATTACTTCTAGCAATTTCTAGATTGTGCTTCTCAGCCAGTCTCCTAAAATTAAAAAGGAAAAGTGTTAGCTGTATTAGTTTTTAAGTACAGGGAGTAGTGGCTCTGTCAGCCAAATAAAAGAGTTTAGAGTGCTTTTTTTACACACACACACACACACACACTAGAAAAGATTAGTGCAAATTCTTTGATAAAGATTATTTTCTGTCTTACTCTTCTGGTAAGACAGAAAATAATCTTTATCAAAGAATTTGCACTAATCTTCCCTGCTTTGTATCACAATAGCCAAACTTCTCCCATTAGTGGAGATCAGATGTCTAATTATTCAGCAAAAGACATTTTTAATTCACAGTCCCATACAATATAAGTGAATGGGCAAAAGTGATCCTCCCACCAACAGACACTGTGCTATCAACTAAAACAGGATGCACTGGATGATTCTTGAAGCCTATCCAAGGAGTTTCATATACTGAATGCACAATCCATAACATCAACAAATCCAGTAATTACTTGTTAGTTACATGAAACAGGCTTAATGCAAAAAAGAGACAAGTATGTCCACACACACTTTAACCCTAAATAGGGACCTTTGATGAAACCCTCTGATACAGGTAATCCCCACTGCAAACCCTCTAGATGGAATATGCTGGAATTCATTTATAAAGAACAAGGTTATAGTACCACAGCTGAAGTGGTAGAAACATCTGCTACCAATCCGTACACAGGAATTTTCAAAAACCACAATTACGGCTATAGATAAATTAGAGAACAGAAAATCAAAGCTATAGAGAGAAAAAGACAATCAAGATGAAGTTCAAATAAGAAGTTGACCAACCTGTAACGTCTGGGTACAATCCCTACATAGTCATCTCCACAGTGCTTACAAAAACTGGAGATGATAGACAAATTATTGTGCTCTTCTTTGTCACTGTTCACAAGAATTGATAATTGATTGGCCAACACAGGTAGACCTTCTTTTTCTGTAAACAAACCAACTGATACAAGTTCAGCAAAAAACCTCAAGTCAACTCTATACTTGCTCAAATTGGCAATCTGAAATTGGAGAAAGAAATATTATTTAGAGGCATAGTATGAAATTTTAATGTTTCAAAAGAAAAATATAAAAATGCTATTTAAAATTGTTTCATTGCTTTAACTGTTAAAGGCTAGAAAAGTGACCAAACAATAATGTATATACAATTTAGTATACATTCTAAATCAAATGTAATTCTAATTATTTCTAAAAACAAGTAATTTTGTTCACATAATAATTGTACAGTAGTTTGCAAAAATAAAATAAAATTTAGTAATCTATTGATTTAAAAAAAATACCTTTTCATCTTTCTTGAAAAGAAGATATTTTTGCCAGTTTTCCATCAAACAGGAGGAAAAATCAACATAACGCTGATGAAGAAGACTGCAAATCAGGATAGCACAATTAATATCAGACATCTTCAGCTTAGCTTCAGTCAGAGCCGCAGCCTGAAAGAAACGAAACATAAAAACTTTCAAAACCTGTACACAAGTTAAAAGGAAAGAGTAAATCCAAAAGCATAAAGAAATAAAAACTCACTGCTTCACCAATATACTTGGAGAGATTTAAACTCTGAATATCTTTGGTCAAAGAATCTTTCTGAGATTCAGTCAAGTTTCGCTGAAAAAAAACAAAAAAAGCAATTTTGTTAGGACATTTGTTTAGTTACTCATCCACATAAAAAAAGACCTTTATTTAAATTATAACAGTTTATTACCCCCAGAACAATTTTAATTAAAGTCAAGCTTTGATTAAAAGAATCTAGTGATCAAAATGTAATAAAACTAACAGGGTTCATCTGGACTTTTCATCAAAATTGAAACATTTTGGAAAATTTATGAAATACTGTCAAAATTCAATCTATAAACTGAGGATGAAATGAACTAATATATACTTTTGAATACAAATATTCCAATTAAATGAAAAACATGTTTTTCTAGTAAGGTGACAGAAGAAAATGTATTTATACTGCACTCATGAATATATGAACATAAAATATCAAGATAAAGCCACAAGAAATGTAAAAGATTGTACAACTAAGGAAAGAATAGTTCTATATAAATCAGAAGAGATCTCTAGTTTTTTAATTGTCACTCTAATGAAGAAATTTGATTTCAAATCATAGCAAAAATATCTACCCTGTACTCAAAAAATGTGACAATATACAGAATTTAGCCAAAAAATAAATAAAAAGGAAAAATAATAATAAAAATAGAAAATGAGAGAAAGAACAGAAGAAGAATATTTTTGAATAATTACCAATTTCTTTACAAATGCTGTGTTTCTCCGGAGGCTTGAATCCAATTTGCTGAAGAAGGGTTCATCTGGACGATTTTCTGGAAACAAAGATTAATCAATTAGATCAATCTTTTTCAAACATACCAATGACAACAATAGATGCATTCAGTGTGATTGGTAGATATTGTCATGGTCAAACTTTTAAGTAATTTTCATTTCTGAGGTGGCAAATTTTTAACAGAATTAAGTTTCAGACTAGAATTAATACTGAAAACCTGATATTGATACATCATATTCATTTTAATGTTACTTTATTTCAAGTTGATTCCATTATTTTTGTTGCTGTAGACATTTTAGTGCTAAATGACAACTTTATAGGAAATATGAATTCAATTTTTTTAAAGTCGTTTTGTTTTAAAATAAATTTTACTTTTTCATTAATGTTTTAAAGGATTTTATGATAATTTTCCCATTATTTCATTTTATGTAATTATGAGAGTCCTTTTGTAGATCATTTCTTTAGTAATACTGAAAGCTCACTGCAAACATTTACAAAGTAAAAACACTTTCAAGTCGAATCACAATCCTGAAAAACTTGTGAACATGAAAACTACAATATTTTGACCAACATTTTTTCAGCAATTATACCAATTTTTAATATTCAAAACTAAAAATTACTTGAAAAATTGTCTATTACAAATTACTTAGTTAAAAAAAACCCTTTCAAATAAAATATCCACTGACACCAGTGAATATTCAAGGATTACAAAGGAATTTAATGATTATATCATTTGCATGAACTTGGCTTATAACATTTTACCTTTAAATTAAAATGTTTATTCCTTTGTCTTTTTATTTCAGACTCCATATTGTTTAGGCTCTTTGCTCTGCATAAAAATATAGAGAAGAATATAAACATATTTCTAACCTTAAGGCCGCAAAGGCAAGTTGAAATATGTTCAATACTATTTTAAAATATATGACCAAAAAAATAAATAAATTTACCAGAAGAAGAAATATTCATGGCTCGCAGATGATTCTTTTGTTGTAATCTCTCCTCTACTTCCTGGATGTAATCTTTGATTATTTGCTGGAAAAAAAAAGAAGACTTACATTGTATATTAATCATTCAGATTTTACGGGTTTTTTAAAAAGTGGATAAGTAAATAATCAAACCGTTTCTATTGCATGAAAGAATTTTAAAATTGCATAAAAACAGGTCTTTTAGCAATACTGAAAGGCCACTAAGTAGAATCCGTCACGTGACCAAAGTCTTTTTGGCAGCATGCCATGTTGGGATGATCAATTAAAACATTGATAAAAGGGGGTGATCAATGAATAAGTTACTTCTCTGGCCTTTTGTTGGGCATGATCACTAAAAAAGTTTGAATTTTCAACAAAAAAAAAACCAAGCATGAATGCTACCAAACACAAACTAAGGGATCAATTTAGCATAAACTTACATTGCAAATTGAACCCCCACCCCACTAAAAACCTATTCAGTGGAAGAATTTTCAAAAAACAAAAAACGTTTTTTCTATACATAATAAGGAGTAAATGTTTAATTTTCCAGCCCTCTCGTGCCATTGTTGCGACCTGTACGTGTGATACATACATAGCCAGCCAGACCAACATGAAAACTGAAGAAAGTTTTGGTGACAGTTTTGTTTGACGGTTTCTAATTAGCAAAAAAAAAAAACTATCTAAGATCATTTCACACACAGACACATCTTACAATGAGTTTGACAATCTTATATTCTTCATTTGTGAGGTGCTAAAAGTATGGCTCAAGAGAAAGTTTTGCTGACATACAATTTTAGTAAACTGTTCTAATCATTTAAAAACTAAAAGAAGTAAAAATAAGATATTCCCATTTTACTTGAATATTACATCTACAATAACTTATAGAATTGTTCCCAGAATACTAAGAATCTATCAAGAGCAACCAGTCTATTTTGGAATGATTTAAAGTTTATTTTTCCTTTTACTCAGAGATTCTGCTCTTGTTTGCATAAATACCATGAAAATATTTCAAGACTTTTATTTGATGGAAGAGTAAAAAGAACTAGATCATCATAAGAAACATAGACTTATTAATACAAGTGCATTCGGTCTTTATTACACGAATGTGAATTGCAAAGTTAGATTAGTTTGTGCCAGCAGAAGAGAACTTCATCCATTAAATCCCCAACTGGTTTATAGCAAGTTCTTTCCTCTTTCTAGAAGGACCAACACAGTTTAAAATTAGATCTTTAAAGATAACAAGTGAGCAAATTATTATTACTATAAGCCGGTAATTGAACCGCACAAGGAGATATTGCTTATTAGAAATTAACATTTCAGATACATACAACTGTGAATACAGGGTATCATTTGAAATAAGTTTTGAGTAGAGTTCATTGCATTGAGAAAAAAAATCAAGTCTCACTGCTTGTAGTCAAGTAAAAGCCAAGGTTGAGGAAAGTGTCAAATTATAAAGGGGAGGGGGGGGGGGTACACACACACACGTCACAGTTCCTTTTGTACTAATCAAAGACATACCTTTTCTTCTTCTTCCTGCTGCCTCTTCGCTTCTTCTTCCTTCTTTCTCTCCTCCTCTTGCTTACGCTTTTCCTCCTCCTCCTTCTGCCATAAGGCTTCCAATTCGGCTGCAGATTTCACCTCTACTCCGTGAGGCTCTTTGCAAGCCTTCAGAGGACTACAAGTAGCATTTGCCAAATTTCCAACGCTGTTGTTTGCAAAATTACTGATAGGGAAAAAGGAAAATACATTTTAGTAAACTGTTCTAATCAATTGTTCTTTGGGGGAATTAACAAGATTTCAGAGATGTCTCAAAAACAACTCAAATATGGGTATACTGTTGCTGTATATAACAAACATTCTAACTACATGTCAGTATTTTGGTATGGGCTGTTGAAGTGCATTGTAATATACAACTCGGCAATTTTTACGTTTTGTCATTTTAAACCATTTGCAACTTTTGTTACGGAAGATCATACACATAAATTTATTTTATTTTTTCATCAGTATTCTTTCGGCCTAGAATTTATTTATATATATTTATTCATTATTACTAGACCCAATTAAATGATTACGTTAAGAGTAAACAGTATTAACAAAAATTAGTTTCGACAGACATTTATTAAATCAGAAGAATTTAAATGGACTTCTTCACTTTAGTATGATTAACCTAGTCTATATTGTTTTAATTATTTCATGAATTATCTTTCTCAATTAGTGACAGAATTAATTGATATGGCAAATTAAATTACTATCATTGGATTTATATTAGGTCTTATTCAAATATGTTTTAATAATTGACAGTTATATTAATTTTTAATGGGACATGAAAATATGAATTTTTAAGATATGATATTTCTTGAGGATGCATAGTTGTACACTTTATCCATTTTTTTCATAATAAAAAGATGACTGTTGCCACCTTTTTTTCAATTGGATAACTTTGTTATTCCTTAATATATTTCAATGAAATTTTGTATTTTGAATTGTGGAGAGATTCCATGGGGGGTGGCGAGTAATGTCCGATCAGATTGTTTGTTTACATTTTATAAGCAAAAACGGTTTTGTTTACAATTTGACCAATTTGACTGAAGTTTGGCTATAATGTTGACAAAACCCCAGGAATTGAAAAATGGTGAGTTACGGTTGTTTACATTTTATATGTAAATAACCATATGTCAACATGCAAAAAATATTGAACAGATTAGAACGAAAATTGTCGTACAGATTCTTGGGCACCTAATACTGAAAATATATAACGTTTTTAAGAATTTTATGGTTTGAAAAAAAAAAAAAGAATTGTTTTTTTTTTTTTTTAAATCTGGTATCTCAGAGATAATGGTCCTAATAAACAACTAATTGCCACTGTCACTCTATCAACAGTTTTCTGCCGAGGACCTTTATACTTTTTAAGATTTTTTTAGTAATATTAATAAGAATGTCATAACACCAATTTTCAAGCTTTTATCTACAAAAATAACAAATCTAAAAAATGTTAAAATTTGGTAGAAAACATTGATGACGACAACATAGTAACTCCATGTAGAGCAAGGTCGACACAAATAGAATTTATTTTATTAGCTATTTATTCAGTCTGAGTCGGCCAGATTTAATTCTGGCCAGCCCCACAGCTTTGCAATGATGCTGCTAAGGCTGGAGCCAGGTCCACACCAGGCAGAGATTGGTGGCAAGATCCAGGGACCACCTGGAATTACCCCAGTCTTCTCACCATGGGACTATTAGGATTACAGACTCTAAAACAGATCAGCACATAGCACATCATTCATAGTTCTGAAATCTTTGTAGTTATAGTCTCATTATGCATAGATTTGTTTTCTATTACATGAGTTATTGTTGATTAGTATATTATACATAGATATTATCTAAGGTAAACTTAATCTGTAGTTTTATATAGTTAGTATAGATCATTTATTCAAGAATTTTACATAAAAAAATCCACATCCAGTACATCACAATTAAGAGTTTTAAAAAAAAGTGTGAATTCCTATTTGAATTAACTGTATACAATATTTACATAATTCAGTCGATTTTTGAAAAATATACAGAACTAGCATTCCAAGGGAAATTATGAACCACCACCACCCATATATGCTGTGTTGAGTTTGATCAAATAAAAAGTTAGAAAATGGCATGATCAATGAATAAGTTACTCCTCCCGCTTTTTGTTGGTCACTAAAAAGTCCAAATTTTCAAAAAAACAAGCATGAACGCTGCTGGACACAAACTAAGGGACCAATTTTATAGTAAATGGCAACTAGAATACTCAGAGTTGATAAATTACGTGTAATAATATTATTATCTACCAGATAAGCACTGCTGGATAAATGAAATGACACTATGATAGGATTTAAAGTTTTCATGAATGTATTCATTTGACCACAATAAAAAGTTTTCAAAACGTAACATTTTTGACATGCTAAAACTTCAAAGATTTAAAGAGAAAATGATTTATGAAGAATTTATCAATATTTATTGTAGGTCTGTTGGTGCAAAATCATAAAAAGAATTTTACAGCTTGAAAAATGGCCAGAAAATCTACCTTTTGTTCCCCTTTCGATCCGTTTTCTCCTTTCCTTTGTCTTTCTTGTCAATCGCCATTTGAGATTTGGAGTAAGAACTTTTATTCTCAGAATCACTGAAAAACAAACACACATATATTCGCTTTAATATGTCATTTTCAAACTGAATCATAGAATTTCATGATTTATGCAAAAATATTTACTTAAGGATTTAGGCATGAATTAGCTTCATCTACAAAAATCCAAGTTACTCACAGAAGCAACAGCAAAATATATAAATTGAAACTATTTAGGTTAGAGGAAAACTATAATCAAGTTCAAGATTTCCAAAATTTCAATGTAGCCTTAATTTAAACAAATATAAACTTATTTATCCAAAATTTGACGTTTTTAGTAACTGTTTAAACATATCTTCAATATCACTACTAATCACCATTTCTTTGTAAATTATTTTTCTTATATTAATAGTTGTCGACCGATATGGGTTTTGGCCAATGCCAATGCCGATATTTAGAGAGTAGGGCGGCGGTTATATAAAGCCGATATGTTTTGGGGTTTTTTTGCATCTAAAATAATGTATTATTCATTTGAACACAGAAAAATATTTGAAAATAAAAAAAATGTGCATTGTCTCTGTTTGGGAAATGAAAAAGTTATGAAGTGTAAACATTAGTTATAAACACATACTTCAATGTTTACCTTTTATTTTATTCCCCTCCCATACTGCTAGAGAAGCCTAAGATGACACCCATGAGTAAAAGAAAACAATTCCACATTGTATATAAAAGTTAATTCAATGTTCATGAATTTTGTGCTATTAGAAAGAAGAATTGGAGAAAAATTTAATATGAAAATTGTGTCCAACCTATAGAACAACAACCAGTGATATTTGTATTTGAAGAAATTGGACAGTTGTTAAAGAAATGTAACACTGAAAATAGAAAAAGTTTTAGCACTCTACAGAAATTCAACTAATTCTTGGATTTCAACAAAACATTCTGTATTTATTTTATCAGTGATTATATTTATTTAGCAAAAAGATTCTTTGCAAAAAAAACATTTGAAAAAAAATTGAGCGAAAATATTTTTTCTTCATTGTGAGGCCTTATTAATTTTATGAAATCACCAGTTGCTGTATTTATTCGAGTACAATGCGATTAAATATAATGCGACCCCCACTTTTTGTAACTAAACATCAGTAATATATGTAGATGTTATCATTTTTTTTTTAAAACTACAGTATAATGCTACCTCCAATTTTGACCGATTCTTTATATTAAATTTCTCACATTATACACAAGTAAATACGGTAATTACTCTAATACAAATAATTTTTATGTTTTAAAAGATAATTCCCTGGGGAAATAAATTGTTTACTTTTTTTTTTAGTTGACCAAACAAATACAACTGATGTTGTACATTAGAAATGTTAAAAATACAAAAGAGTAAAATAATCCTTTGCTTGGCAACTTTTCAGCTTTATTTGCTAAATTATACCTTAGACTTATGTAAAAGGAAAAAATATACAACTTAAATAAATAGCTGAGAGATTTTCCTAAGAAAATAAATACTGGAATAATTTATTTAAATATTCATTTTATTCTTTTAACTCAAATCCAGGGACAATTGTTGATTAGAGGATTTAATTTAGCAAGTATGGATGGCGATGATTAAAAACCCGGTTAATGTGGTTCAAGTTAACTCATTCGCTGTCTTGCAACCTGACTGATAAGATATTCCCTGCTTGTTGTAGTACTTCTTTACCTTGTAACACACAACATCAAAATTGCACAATTCTTCAAACAGCATTGTAGCATAAAACTTAAGCCATTATTAATTTATTTTTTAAATAGTCCGCTTTTCCTAATACAAGACTACTGACAATTCTATTTTACTTGTCAAAATTAACTTTCCTTGATAAAACCGTGAACAGCTGTTGAGGATGGACAAGTGTGTCATTTTGACATCCATACTATAGGATCATGAAATCCTGTAAAATTTTAGCTCAATATCTTTACTCGTTCAGTCACTACGGATCCAAGAACAAGGACTACTTTGTTCAAAGTGACGACGACCAGATCTTTTTTTCCATTTTCAACCAGCAACTATTCCACAACAGGACTTCTACTGCACTGAAAATTTCTTCTCAGGGTCAACTTCATATGTTGATCCTGAAAATGTTATCAGCCTAGCTCTAGAAAGCATAATTTTTTCAGAAAAAGATGTCAAAGTGGGCTCCAGATTTCATTGGTATTTCCGAGAATTTTAAAGTAATCATTACTCAGGACCTAGCCAACTTTGTGAGCTCTGTCTAGCAAGGAAAAAAGTGATGTCAATGTACTACAAAATGTTACAATCTGGATTTTTCTAGCTTTTCTAGATCCTGAGATATAAGGTCTCAAAAATTAACCAAATTAATAAACGACAAAAATGTACCATTTTTAAAGGCAAAAATCAACATGTGGAACAAGCTGCCCAATTTTCTAACAAGAACCACTGAAAAAAGCAATGTTTAAAATACTTGGGGCTAGATTTCCAAATTGGTGTCTTGATTCTTTCATGTTCTAATCAGTGGGTGAAATGGGGGGGGGGATACAGCATATACCTACATCTCAATTCCACATTTTTTTGTATGTTCAATGTCTACTAATGGAGACTTTAACATATACCTAGCCCCCCAAACCCATTTCCATCACCAGTTCTAATAGAGCATTGAACTTAAAGCCCCACATAACAAATTTTTTCATTGTATTTTAGCCAAAAAGTCAGGTTCAGCCAAGCAAACATTAACTATTTTTGCGAGACTAAGTTTTCTGTTTGCCACTTTATTTTTGCAAGATTTTTAATTACAGAAGCTTCAAAATTAAAGTTTCATGTCAATAAACAAATATGACCTCATTGATGGAATTACTGATAAAAATGTAAACATTAACTTTTTTAAAAACTAGTTTGAAATGACTAAAATTATGAAACAATTTCATTTTTATTTTTTATTTTCTTTCCAACAAAATTCTTTTTGATTATTACAGTATATTTTTGTAAAGATGCAATGTCATTCAGCACTATTTTGAGCATGAATTAATACATTTATTACAAAGTTTTAAAAATTCAAGAGAATTATTAAATTAAGTATTTCTAAAATTAAATAAAATTAAGCTTATTACATTAACATTTTTGCAAGCAGTTATAAATGGTTTAGCATTTGAAATAAATCTACTCTACTTATTTTACGAAGGGCCTACCATCCATAATCACATTTTGTAAAATGAAGCTTAAGGTTTGGCTGATAATTGGAAAGAAAATGCATAAAAAACGATTAATACTCCACCTTTTTATTATTTTATTTATTAATAAAAATCTATATTACAAAATGTAAATGTAATAAACAAATTTCAGGCAATCTGTACAAACATACATCACCCCCTCCTGCCATCTTAATTTGGCAATTTTTAAATGGCTAAAAAGTGGCAATTTTTGAATGGCTGTAAACATCATTCGTTGTTTATTTTTTTTAAGGGTCAGGTTTAGTAAGTAGGTTTCGAGAATAACGTTATTTTTAAAAATGGTAAAAATCTATCCACTTTCAGCCATTCAAAATGGCGAAATGAAAAATTGCAAACAAAGGGGTGTTGCGTGTCTGCAAAGTATTCCCAAATAAGCGACTTTTCAAACACTAAAATGTAAAATGAAATTGTATATTTTTCGTCTGAAGTTTTGAGATGAGGGATCATCAATATGAATAGAATTTTTCTTCAGACTGTTGTCCTCATCTTAGTTCATCTTTTGAACACAATGTTTCTGCTGTTTTACAGTACGACCTTCTTCAGGTGGGTATCATAAATGGGGTGGGTTCAGAATGAGGCCCACTTGTGCCAGCATTCCGAATCCTCCCCATTTACAACACCCACAATGTTGTGTTCAAAAGATGAACCAAGACGAGGACAACAGTCCAAATAAAAAAATCTATATGAAATTGTATATGTAAACAAAAATAGAGAATTGGATAACAAATCATAAGAAAAACTCACCATTTCAGGTTATCTTTCACATTGTAAACCTTTCCACCATCTTTATTCATTTTTTTGCCTCCACGATTTTTATCCTTCATATTGTCAGTATTGTCATCTTTACAATATTTATTATCTGGTTTTTGGTTCGGCGTGGCTAACTGGAACTTTTCAAAGTCCCCTTTACATTTATTTACATCAGTGATAAAAGATTTCTGAACAACCGGTTCAGCAGTGTTATTGTTGTTAACAGACATTTTGGAGCATTCGGATTTCTGTTGATAGACTGTAGCTCCAAGGCTTGGCACAAGCATAGAAGTGATAGCGGCTTCATCAAGAGAAGCATCATGGTATACTTGGCAATTAGTTTCAGTCACAAGAGAAGAGGAGGAGTTGCTAATTATGCCATGCCTCTCCTCTTTATAACCACTCATAGTCAATCTGAAAACAAGACAAAAACATCAGTCATTAGCAAATTATAAAGCAATACAAGACAGCAAGCATTACCATACCATATTAACTATAATCATTGAACTACCTTATATTTAAGATCATCATATTCTGTATCATTGCGGCTCAACACAATGGCACATTATAGGGGGTATGTACACATCGCATTATATTAACTACCAACATCAAACTACTACATTATATTTGATACCAGTGTCTTGATCTCATACAAAGTTCCTTCTCTCGATGTTATATCCATGAACTTGGTCTTGTCAGAAAATAGAATGAATAATTTGTTAAAGTTTATGTCATACAAAAAAAATAATAGATGTAATCTT
>VCCN01002354.1:4744655-4769785 GCA_006491835.1 Architeuthis dux | reverse complement strand
CCGTGCAAAAAAAAGGCAGGTTTTCGTTAGATAGATGCTTCCTCGTTCTCGTCTTGTTTGGGGAAAAAATTGGCGCCGATGTCTTGACCCCTATGTCCCGAACAATTCCGTGCCACGTTTCCTAATCCATTGCACGCTCATCTCGTGCACAACCCCCACTCGTGACAATCCCTGGCAAAGTGGTTGGGACCAGAGCACGACTGCAGCAGGTGGTATTGCCACAGCAAGCGCTGGCAGAGGCCGTTTGCATATAGACCTTCACTGGTTGAGCAGCTGCCATGATCAGTTCTCCAGGAGCCGTCTTTTCATTCATTATTATTTTTTCCATTCATGACGAGGCGCATAAAGCTGTTTCACATAGACCGGCAACAAATGCACACATCAGAATGTGATCCAGCATCCCTCCAAACAGCACTGCAAGCTTCCACAGTTCTCTGAGGTACAAGTCCAGTCTCATTAGGAGGCAGCGACGGGCCAGAAACAAGTCTGTCGCACAAGCTGTTAGGAGGGCATCCCGTACTCGTCCAACATCGCTTTCATCCTCTGCACTCAGCTGTTGGTAGACAGCAAATGCCCCACCGGTCAGGCGCAGTGGAAGGGCCCGCTTGACCTTCTTCACCTCACATACAAGCACCGCGCTCTCCAACCATTCCACCATGGACTGGCCGGCTGCTGAGCCATCAAATTCGGGAATCAACTTGAGGTCAAAGGTTTTTTCCCCCCATGCTGGGTGCTGAAATAGCTTGTAGTTTCCAAGGGGGTAGGGAAAACCACTGACACAGTTCGATACAATAAGTCAAACGGCATGTCAAAGTTGCAGCACCGGAATAATTCCTTCAAGGGACACTTCCTCACCTATCACCACTGTCATAAAATCTGAGCCACTGCAACGTAATTCACAGTACGATTCCAACGAGGCTTTGGTTGGCAAGCCTAGAACGGACTGACAAATTTTCGCCGCCTGGCCTGTTATAGCCAAGAGCTTGCCACATCCGGGTTGCTAGTACTTCATATATGGGTCACTGAGGCTCCACCACCTCTTGCTCTGGGTAAGTCCATTACCAACAGTGCTTGAGGACTGGAGTCTGTTTCAGAATGGACTGTGCATAGTGGTTTCCGAAAATTTGCTACTGGTTGTCTGGATCTCCAAGATGAGCCTGGTCGAGGTTGCAAGTCGTCACTCAACAATGAAGAATTGGGGGCAGCCATAGAGGTTCATCCAGAAACAAATACTCGGGTGTTGGGAGTAAAGCTGGGGCTAGCCCATACAATAGTCGGAAGACATCCGACATATATCAGCAAAGTGAAGAAAATTTACTACAGTTTCACATTTTGCTTATTCATTTTAAAAAATGACCCTTTTCTTGATCGTGTGCTTACTGTTGATGAAAAGTAGTTTCTGTATGATAATCAGAAACTTGGCTTTCTTTGGGTCAACAAACTTGCCCCCCCCTCACCATTTGGTGGTATTGTAATGGATTACTCCATTACAGTCCCTCGCAACCTGGTCAGACCATTACGGCAGAGTTCTATTGTCGTGATTTGGAACTGATGCATCAAAAGTTGCAAACATTTTGGTCGTCAGTAGTGAAAAGAAAGGGGGGCGTTTCCTGCTGAGAGGATAATGCAAGACCTCATACTACACAAACCACCCGGCAAAAACTGATGCAATTAGGCACCAAGGTCCTGCCCCACCTTCCCTATTTACCAGACCTGTCGCTTACTGATTACCACTTTTTCCAGGCTTTAGATGCATATACAAGTCAGAAGGCAGTTTGTTGACTCCTGTGACCTAAGTTTTCATCATGATACAATAAATTCACAGCCGGATCGTAGGCAACATGGCCTCGATTCTAATGGTACTTACTTTGACAAATAAAGTTGTGTTTGCGCATAGTTATGACGTTTTAAAGTTTTTGGTACAAAACGACCATTTATTTTGTTCCAACCTGATGCATAGTTTTCAATGGTTAGAACAACTTATAATTTAAAGCTTTTTTCCTGAGAGTTCTGTCACTTCATGGCTGGTACTTTTAATATTCTGTCAGCTAGAGTTTCTTTTCAGACATTGAAATTCCTTATTTAATTCATAGTGATAGTATATCTCTAAACAAGGTCTGAGAGATTTACTGCCCATAAATTCAGGACAGAGAACTGACGGTTGCAAAAGTGTGTTAGTTAATGAATGTAGATGGTAAATAATTCAATTGGTCAAACTGGCTGGCAAGCATAAACCATGAAAGTTAGATTAGTACTATCAAATATTAGTAATACTCATTGCTTTTAATAAAATACTAAACACTTAATATGGCCTTAAATTATTATACTATCTAAGAAATTTATATATACATAAATATTTATGTATAAAAACATGTATTTTTAGTTGCTTCTATTAACCCTTTTAGCGCTATCGTCTTTTTGACCATATAGCAAAAAACACTACCATAAACTAAAACCGTCACCAAAGCTTTCTTCAGTTTTTGAGCTGGTCCGGCTGGCCTTTTTAGAGCTATGTATCGTCCATGTAGTGTTTTCGGCTAAATTATCGCTATAAGGGTTTGCGCTTAGGAAAAAAAATGTTGAATTTATTTTTTAATCAATTATTCATCAAGTTCCTTCAAAAAAATAATTTTTTTGTTAAAAATTGTAGAAAATACAGTGACAAAAATAAAATATGTAATTATTAAACCCACAATGAGCCTGAAAATATTTTAAGGAACTGCTAGGTAAATATTTTTTTAAAATTCAAGCAGTGAGTTGTGTTTGCTGGTGTGATGAGATTTACAAAAGCATTTTTTTTCTATATACAATTTTCAAGGCTTTTTAAAAAAAATTTTTATTACTAACAACCAAAACAATTCTTAACTCCAACCCTTGGAAGTCAAATTTCCCGAAAACAAACGCACATGTCTATTTCTCATCATTTGTTTCTTCCTATGGATGCTTACTTCTATTAATGGTTACTCACTTGGGGGGGGGGGAATACATGTTCGATTAAGAAAGAAAAAGTTACCCACTGATTTCATAAAATCTCCAGACATTAACAGTTATATTTTTCAACGCCATATTTTTTAAGCGTCCATTTTCTACAGTTACACAGTTTAATTTTGTTATTTGCAATTATAGAATAGACGCTTCATTAAAGTTTAAGAAAATAATAAAAAAACGCCAAAGGATGGAGTGTTTTTTTAACACTAGATTAATTCGTCTTTGACAACAAATAATAATAAAACAATAAATGTTGTTGTTACATTATTTTTATAAACATGATTTTGTTGTGAGGAGGACGCGCGAATTTCATAAACGGTGTATTTTAAAGTTGTAAACGCTAAAAAGCGTCCAACATTTATTTGTAGGTAAAATCGTATAATTTGTAACAACAACAGGTGTATTTATTGTATTGAATGCAATTATTTAAATTCATATGAAAGGTTGTTTTAGAAATTAAATTATTAAAAAGAACATATTCGTTATACTAGAATATATTTTTAATGTACACAAAATGTGCATAACATGTTTTGTTTTGATATGAGAAGGGAGAGAAGTAAAAATTGAAGACAAATAATCAATGCTTGAATTTGCACAACGTAGAAATGAAACAAAGTCAATAAAAAGAGTCAATATGGCGGGGATGCCACGTGACTAAGAAAAAGTGATAAGATGAAGACAATTCCGATTATTCAATTGTTTATGACATGTAAAAATAATATCACGGTATTTCTTCCTATCTGGTGAATGATTTCCTCTTAAACAGATTTAATAGGCTGTGTCATTACTATATAGCATTCAACAACACACAAGGAAGGTATTTGTGTAAGCATTTTTGCAGTATTTTATTAGGTGCACCATATAGTACAACAATATGTCTGTGAAATTACCGCGAGGAAAAATAATGAAGAAGCGATAAAACATGTTTGGTGGAATTTATAAATAATGGAACAACTACTACTATGAGGGATGAAATGACATGAGAAAAGAAGAGGAAAGGGTCAATATTATGGTGGTAGTACCACGTGACTAGAGACCTTTAAAAAAAAAGTGATGGGATTAGAGAGGATTTCGCGGATAAGCAATTCAGTGTAAACAATGGTGTGTTTTCTTTTTTAATCTCTCTTTAATTGATTGTTAATTAATAATTACGAAAACCATGAACCGTTAAGGTCGGAGCGGGCCTGGTGGTGTATTCAAGCGTTTTTGTTATTATTATCCTCTTTCTTTTGTCGATCGTCACATTAAATTGCGATATTTCGATTTCGCTCGCATTTGCACAAAAACAATGCTTTTTATTTCAGGAGGAACAGGTCTAATATGATTGTCTATAACTGCTCTGCACTACGGGGTGTAAGAAAAAAGTCTCTTACATGTCTACAAAGCCCCACTTGGTTAAATTAAAAAGACACAAATTCTATTAATGGGTGACAACTGACAATTTATCTTTTTTTTACCTTCCTATTATTCTTAAAGAAAGGTGCTTACCTGGCCTCATACTCTAATAAGATTTTTAAAGCTAAACATTGGCGGGGGTGCATAAACTTCGAATAAAGAATATGATTTAAAGATTCAGTGTATTTTTTTTCCTCTGGGGTTTTGTCCGACACACAATGTGTTGCATGTACACATGCAACACATCTCTACATAAAACAAAGCTATTTCATTATAAGCCAAAATTTTTTCAAATGTTGTATTTACGTGTGTAGTCAGTAAAATTCAAAAATCCGTCTCAAAAAGTTCAATAAGTAAAATTTAATTTTAAAATATAAAGCTTTTCCTTTTTTTTATTGTAAGTTAAAAATAAAAATGGATGTTTTAGTTTGTAAAAAAAAAAAAAAACATTAAAGACGCTGTAAGAAATTTTAGTTTTTTTTAATAATTTAAACTTTAAAAGACAGTCTATAGCGAAAATTTAGAGGGTTCAGTGTAAAAATCTTGGGTGTTGACAAATAAAATTGCTGGCTAAATATTATTTTCAAAACAAGCGATCATCGATTATTATTAAATCCTGTGAAACAGGAAACTGAACTCTAGGTTTTTACGTTGTGCAACTCTTTTCTTGGGTTTAAAATCTGTTGTTTAACACCATACGCCACAAACTGATATTTAATATGCTTCTGGCACATGTAACAATCTCATTTTTAGAGTTTACATAAAGATAAAACAGTTTATTTCGACATAGAAAGCTAGAGATACAGAAAAATAATACCATCGTTTCAGGCTTCAGCTTTTAATGGGGGATCAACTTAACTTATTTCAGAACTTTTAATTTCTGAAAAACCGTATAGATTTAAAACAACCATAAAACTACAAAGACTAAAAAAGCATGATATACAAACTAAATATACCATTTTGCAGGAGGAAATTAAATTATTAGGAAACCACGAATTTAACTAGAAAAAGTTTTTAAAAAATCGACAAAATGAAAGCATTTTTCGCAACACTGTCAGTGTAGTGTAGTGATTATTTACTAGAGTCAAAACATAATTGAAGATAGACATACAATAGTCTTACCTATGCAGACATCTACATTTTTCCTCACTCGATTGTTAAATCAACATAACCCAAACAAGTAACTGTTTCCTGGGTGAAAATGGAAATTAACTTTCGTGTAAATATTTCCAAAAATATGGCTGCCACATCAGTTCGTTAGCAACCAATTGAAAATGGCGTCTGATGATGATCAGGGTTATCTGCTCTTGCGTACAATATTTCGTCACCAGGTGCAGCTCTGATCACTTATCAAATTCGAAGATTTGATGATTTGTATGAAAATCTACAAATCTGATACAGAACTACGGACAGTTGCCCAGGGCGCCAAGAGCAAGGGGTGGCATGTCATGTTTGACAGTAGGGCTTTCCAAATACAAATGGAAAAATTAGAAAATGAATAAATTAAACAGAATAAAAACAGACAAAATAAGATGATGTGAAGTCAGATTTTTCAGAAATATCTGACAGTTAAATACTTTCTGTTAAGGGAAACAATTCTCATGACCGACTTCAAGTTGAGATATAATACTATACTTTAGAGGATGCCCAGGGTTGGATTGTACTATAAGGATGAGTAGGGGGCCCGTAAAAATTCTAGGATATTCATATTTTTCTTAATTTTATTTTTGACAGGACCATAGCTGGATTAGCCTATGAGCAAACTATGCTATGGTGTAGGGCCCAAGACATTGATGGGGCCCCAAAATAAATAGCAATTTAGAAATGTATCACTACTACTACTACTACAGGGGAAATGAATTAAACAATAAAACTGTCAAAATAAGAACATTCCCTGATGTGAAGTCTGAGTGCTCACTATAGCTGGAGCCTGATATAGAAGAAGAAGATCTCTTTAAAAAATGGAATGAATATATTACACATTAGCACATAACAATCCACTTTATTCACACGATTGACAGATCGTATTATTTACTTAAAATTATACACAAAACGGGGGGGGGGTCAAGATGGGGGGCCCCATATTGCTAATAGCCTAGGGGCTCTGGTATAGATTAATCAGGCCCTGAGGACGCCAAAGTTCAGCCTACCTAGAACACCAGGAACCATAAGCCAGCCCTGATAAACAAATATCACAAAGCCAGCAGTCTATCCACAACTCCATGGGTGGATATCCGTAATTCTATTTATTATTCAGTTGATAGATAGCTAAGTCTGGAACAGTGTCACAGAAGTGGAGCATCCACCATAAGATTGAACTTACAAGCAACATCTTGGGAAATTACCTTGCTATTTAGTTATTAACGATTACTCTACGGCAGGCGTCCCAGTATATCTTATTGTAGACTGACTTTACTTTAACTTGTGTGTGTGTGTGTTGAATTTTTTAATCTACAGGACTTTAGTGATAAGCATAACAAAAATCATGCAGTGTTTCTTTTCTCTCTATATCAAATTTTATTATGAAGTTAATTACGTCATACAAACTGGTCTGATTAGTCACTCAATAGAAACCATCACATGACCAACATCTTTTGGTAGCATGCCGTGTTGGGGGTAAACAATTAAAAAATTGGAAAAAGGGGTGATCAATGAATTCATTACTTCTCTCACCTTTTTTTTAAATTTAAAAAAAATCTGAATTTTCAAAAAACAAGCATGAATACTGCCAGACACAAACTAAGGGATCAATTTAGCATAAACAGTCTCAGCCACCACATATGAGATGGATGACAGACACAGCACAGATATTCAGGATTGCTAGCTGCAGACCACACGGATAATTGCAGGACTTCTGCCATGTTCAACTTTCTTCTGAAGACGTCGTTAGCCGCAACGAAATGCATAAAGATTTATCCTCGTGATAATAAACATGTTTGAGATGTAACATGCTTTTCTCACCCTTTTTCCTTTTCCACATTGTCTAACCATACCCATCATAAACTTATATTGTAAATTAAAGCCCCACTAAATACCTATTCTGGGGAGGTTAAAAAAACTGTTTTTCTAGACATAATAAGGAGTAAATGTTGAAATTTTCAACCACTCGATTGGTACAGCCAGTACACATGATACATACAGTACCTGTCATAAGTATTTGAACAAACAGCCATTTTACTTCTAATTACTTCGGTTTGAGAGTTAAAAACAGGAACATTACGCAAGAAGAAACACATTTTTTGCAATCAACATAACAAATAAAAACAGATTTTGTGCTCGTTCACATACTTATGAGCAATACCTTTTATATATATAAATTATCATTGATAAAAAAGTATTGCTCATAAGTATTTGAACAAGCACAAAATCTGTTTTTATTTCCTGAGATTGTAGGGGACATTAGGGATTTTGAGCAGGGAGGGGAGGATCAAAATTAACTTACTAGTTTGGCAACTCTTCCATAAGCAATGTGAGTTCACTTTTTTAATTTCCTTCATCAATTCTGAACAAGATTTTAGAAGGATAGAAACAAAAAACTTGCTTTTTTTCATTTAACAATTTAATTTTATTAAAAAAAACATCTAGAACCACAAAACATGACTAAATAGTTGCATCCCTTGTTATGTCAATTGCAAAATATGTGGTTCTTCTTTCTTAATGTTCCTGTTTTGAACTCTCAAACCCAAGCAATTAGAAGTAAAATGTCTGTTTGTTCAAATACTTATAAGAGATACTGTACATAGCCAGCCAGCCAGACCAACTTAAAAACTGAAGAAACCTATGTTGACAGTTCTGGTTCCTTATTGGAAGGAAAAGTATCATTAGTAAATTTTCATTTTGCCATAACAGAGTTTGTGTTCACTGTGCTCTAATTCCCTTGGGAAAGGCATGAACCCACTTCCTGCCTCTCAGCTTTGGGTAAAATAGATGGATCACTTTAGCCCTGTAAGGGTACTCTGACAAAAACAAATACCTACACTTAGTCACCTGGTTAGTCACTCAATAGAAACTGTCACATGATGAATGTCTTTTGGCAGCTTGCAATGTTGGGGGTGATCAATTAAAAATTGGAAAAAGGGGTAATCAATGAATAAGTTACTTCTCTCGCCTTTTGTTGGGCAGTGATCACTAAAAAAAGTCTGAATTTTCAAAAACAAGTGTGAATGCTACCAAACATAAACTAAGGGATCAATTTAACATAAACTTACATTGCAAATTGAACTATTTTTGAAGTATTTTTGTTTTTTGAAAATTACCCCTCTAAAAATCTATTTAGAGGGGTAATTTTCAAAAAACAAAAATACTTTTTCCTAGACATAATAAGGAGTAAATATTTAAATTTTCACCCCTCTAGCTCCATTGGTGTGGCCTATATGCATGATACATACATAGCCAGCCAAACTCACTCGAAAAACTGAAGAAATCTATGTTGACAGTTTTGGTGATAGTTTTGGTTGATGGTTTCTAACAGCTTGGTAGTCGCCTTGGCTGTCTCTGCCTGCCGAGCTACTGGGGAAGGGTAACCAAGCTTGAAGAGTGGACTCTTTGAAAATCAACCAGCAGAGGTAGGTGGAGTTTCATCCCTTGATCACTGCATGCGGGAGGGTGGGGGATAGGCCAACAGAATTGAAAGATGGTAAATCAGTTATTCTTCTAATTGGGCAATCACCAATCATATAATAAGGACAGGTCTGGTTAATCACTCAATAGAAACTTTTGGCAGCATGCCATGTTGGGGGTGATCAATTAAAAAATTGGAAAAAAGGGTGATCAATGAATATGTTACTTCTCTCGCCTTTTGTTGGGCAATGATCACTAAAAAAGTCTGAATTTTCAAAAAACAAGCTTGAATGCTGCTGGACACAAACTAAGGGATCAATTTAGCATAAACTTTCATTGTAAATTGAACCCCACACTAAAAACCTATCATGGGGTGAATTTTCAAAAAACAAAAAAAAAGTTTTTTCTATTAAATGTTTAAATTTTCAGCCCCCTAGCTCCTTTGGTGCGACCTGTATGCGTGATACATACATAGCCAGCCAGCGAGATCCATTTAAACTGAATAAACCTATGTTGACAGTTTTGGTTGACAGTTTTGGTTGACAGTTATGGTTGACAGTTTCTAATTGTTTAAACAGGAATATAAACAGTGGTGGAAATGGGGTACACAGGTGTACAACGTATACCTACTTCTCAATTTGCAGGTATTTTGTATGTTCGATGTCTACTAGTACCTAGTTCCCAAAACCCAGCCCTGACGTATACCTAGTTCCCAAAACCCATCGGAATATAAATAAAAGAACTGTGTATATCTGCATGAACTAATCTCTCATTATAGTTATCTAACTGATTACAACTTTTGACCTACTGATTCGCTTATGTAAAATAGAAACATGATTAAGTAGACCAATGAAAGCAGCAATCTACTTGCATAATACTGATTATGTCAAATACCCAAAGTGCATGTCTATATTTTCTGCCTGTAAATTGAAGAGTACCTACCTTGATAAATCCACTATGGATGCTTAAAACAGATGGTTCCATGAAAACTGCTCACATGATAAAAGCCCACACAAAAATTCCACACAGAAAGTCATAAATGCGCACAGGAAAATATGCAAGCCCACATTGAAAAAAGCCCACAGGGAAAAAGGCCCACACAGAAAAAAGCCCACATGGATAAAAGCACACATGGGAAAAAGCCAACATGGAAAAAACCAGCACAGAAAAAAACCCACATGGAAAATATTTATGGAGAGTTTTTAAGATATTTAAAAACATTTATCCATAAAATAAGTTTTTAAAAAAAATCTTTTAATAAAGACTATATTATATCTTATTTAAAAAAAATTATATTTCCTCGGTTAAGGTCAATTTCTGGAAAAGGATTCAAATATAATTTTAATTGATTTAATTTCTCTGTTTGGGAGGTACCTATAAACTGAATATGCACACGAGAAAGCGCCAATTAAATGCACAAGAAATATAAAAGGTACGTAGGTAAAAGATATAGAAATTGAAAATACATATAAAGGCTCCAAAAAGTTTGTTTTTTTATTAAAATGTATAATTAAAGAAAACTGTCTTTTGTTCCTTACCAGATTGCACACCATGAATTCATTCGTTTTTGTGTTTTGAACCAGAAACTAGATGAATTTATGGTTCACCATCTGATAAAGAACAAAGGACAAACATTTAATTTCATTGTTGCATTAGTTTCTGATGAAGATTTTGTTTAATTATACTTTTTAATAAAAGATTATGAATGGAAATATAATTTTGGTGTGAGCATTTTTCATGGAACTGTTCTTAGAATACGATTTATTTCCCTTCCATTGTAACTCATAAAAAATGGTTAAACATATTCACCCAAATACCTTTGTAAAAAGAAAGGTTTTGTAAACAGAGCTTATGCTTTTCGAAATATCAATCTGAATTTTTGTGGGGCCTTATCTAAACGCAAAAAAAAAAGAATTTTCCATGTGGGCTTTTTTCATGTGAGCATTCTTCTGTGTGGGTTTTTTTCTATGCCGGCTTTTTTCTATGTAGGCTTTTTTCATGTGAGCATTCTTCTGTATGGGTTTTTTTTCTATGCTGGCTTTTTTCCATGAGGGCTTTTTTCTGTGTGGGATTTTTTCCATGTGGGCTTTTTTCATGTGAGCATTCTTCTGTGTGGGTTTTTCTGTGTGGACTTCTTTCCATGTGGGTTTTTTTTCCTGTGGGCATTCTTCTGTGTGGGATTTTTTTTGTGTGGCCTTTTTTCCATGTGGGCTTTTTTTTCATGTGAGCATTTTTCTGGTCACCCCTCGTTCTCCCAACTCAACCACTTTTTTGTTTCTTGCTAAACCTTAAAACTAAACTCATCATTTGTTGGGGTTGTTTCTAGCATAAAGCTAATGTTAGACCCATCTGACGACTTTGTGGGCATTATTCTCAACCTGCTGTGCCTGTGTGTTGTGATAGTAGTGTTAGTAAAATGTATATTTAGATGGCATGGACAGCTCATTGCCCAAATGATCTTTAGAGTTAGAGTTTCATAAGAATTTCCTTCTCTTTTGTATTTACATAACTTTGTATGGGGATAATTAAACAAATGACATTTCTAAGTATTACTTTTGTATATTGTTCTTAATTCAACTATTCAGGAAAATATTTTCTACACAAATCTTAACTAGAAATTTCACAGAGAGTTCATACCTCTGCCAACGTCATTGTCACTAAAAACTGAATGAAAATCAGTTCATATATAGCTACGATGCAGGGGATTGAATTGTAAAAATTCATGGATCCACCCTAAAATTTAATCAATTCTTCCTTAGGCCATTGCCCAACCTTCCACAAAATGTCATGGTAATCCATTGAGAACTTTTGGAGATATTGGTGGGCAAAATGATTGAATACATAAATGTATGAAAGTTTTTAAAAAAATATCTTTCAATCAAAAAGAATTCTTGGATCCGCCCCAAAATTTAACCAATTCTTCCCTACTGGTCTACCCTTCCAGAAAATTTAATTGAAATTCATTGAGAACTTTTGGAGATATTGTGTGGATATAGCTACGATGCAGATAAATAGAAAAAACTGTATGTATATAAATATATATGTATATAAATATATCTATACTAATATGTATATAAATATATCTATACTAATATTTGAGCCCTTTGTTTATTTGTCCATGCCTCTTTCATGCTAAAACTACAAGGCCCATTGACCTAATATTTGGCATGGAGAATCAATAAAAATTGACTTCTCACATAGGCCAATCTTGAAGGTCATTCGAGGTTACCAAAGGTCATTCTCTAGCCAAACTTTGGTTCTAAACATCAGAAATAAATAATCTTTATACCAGGATTTTTGTCAATCATTCCTCTCATGAATGGCACAAACATTCCTTACAATAAAATTAATTTTCCACAACTTTTCAGCGGTTTTTCCTCATATATTCACGGAAAGTCATCAACAGTGTAAGTAGTTGTAATACAGTCATTGTCAAATTCTATCAGCCCCTCTCTTACTCTTTTCAAACATAACAACTGAAACCATGGTCAGATTGTATCACCCATTCCCTTCCCTTTTTCAAATGTACCAGCCAATTAAAACAGATCATTTTTAAAAATAAAATTGTAAGTAGTATATTAGAAACCGTCAACAAAAACAGTCAACATCAACGTAGGTTTCATCAGTTTTTAAGTTAGTCTGGCTGGCTATGTGTGTATGTATTGTGTGTGTACAGGTCACACAAATGGAGCTCAGTGGGCTGAAAACTTAAACGTTTACTCCTTATTATGTCTAGAAAAAACGTTTTTTGTTTTTGTAAACCCCACCCCCATAGGTTCTTAGTGGGAGGTTCATTTTACAATGTAAGTTTATGCTAAATTGGTCCCTTAGTTTGTGTCCATCAGTGTTCATGCTTTTTTTTTTTAAATTCAAACATTTTTAGTGATCACAGTCCAACAAAAGACAAGAGAAGTAACTTATTCATTTTTTAATTGATCACTCCCAACATGGCCTTCTGCCAAAAGACATTGGTCACGTGACGGTTTCAATTGCGTGACTAACTAAACCTGTATGTATTTTGTTCTCAAAGTAAGTCATCTTAATGTACAGAGCATTCAAAATATAGGTCACCATTATCGAATTAAGCATTCTGCCCATTATCTTCAGCTGTTTCCTTTGTGGTAAACCCCACCAAAATTGTTTTAAGTAAGGGGAGATAACTAGGATATAAAATATTGTGTCAGTATTGATGGTAGGCATTGTTAACTTGAAATACAGGACCCCCCCCCCGCTGATTAATGCGGTTAATGCATCCTCAAAAAGTGCAGCATTAATCGAACTTTGAGAAATAATCGAAACCTATGAGAAATAATGTAATTAATCCTCAACTTCCAATTTTAAAAAGATTAGAAATGATTTTTAAAATAATCTTTTAATAAATAGAAGAATGCCCTTTATTAGCTCGTTAATCGAAAATGCGTAAATTGGAACCACGTTAAACGGGGGTTAGTGTACTAATTATAACGGCTGTTGTTCAGTGTTATAAACAAGGCCAACATCAGAAGGACAAGATTTTGTAACAGTTGGAAGGGAAGAGAACAACATTGATGGCAAGAAATATCGAATGATATCAAAGAGTTCAGGCCTCCAAATTAACAACTTTATTTGTTAGTCTGAGTTGGTGGATGCCATGTGTGTTGGTGAGTGTCATGTTAATTAATGTTTTATTTTTTGTTTTTCTAGTTTTTTGTATGGTTTTGTACCTTATTTCTTAAAATAAAATTAAATTCATTTCTCTATTTTTTTTCAGTGAAATTTTCATAACCAGTGAAAATTGGTGCGTTAAGATTATTTCATTAGCCCCCTCCCCCCGTTTCCCCAGACCAAAGATTTCTGCTAATTTCCAAGAAACCCATCCTAGTTACCTCCCCTTATTTAATACAATTTTAGTAAAAGACCCTTTATGCTCACTAACAGCTTATAATTGTAATGATATTTACCGTAGTTAATAATTTGGGATGTAAAGGTGTTAAAAACTTGACTCATACTTTGTATTTTTTATATCTCAATATTTACTAAGCTTAGCTTAGTATGACATGAGGGCAAATGGAGTAGGAAGATTGTGCTGTGCCAATCTTTCAAATGGGGAGGGCCTGTCTGTTTTGAAAATGAACATTCAAAATCCTGGCGTTTTAACTGCTCTTTAACACTGGCCTCTGGTATTGCAGCAGCACAATATCTTAGTACGCTGACTCATTCAGTAATCATGTCAAACTTTTATTTCAAGAGTTATTATTTACTCAGGTTAGTTTTGGCACAAGGCATCCAGTGAAGATCAAACTCATTACTCAGCAGTAATGATGAGGCGCCCTCTTCATTGCAAGAGTTGTTTGGATTATTGAACTCATTTTTTATGTTGCTTTTGTTGTTACAACAGTATTTTGGCTGATCCATTCTACAGCCTTCTTCAGGTGTACAATCCATAAGGAAAGAGTGGAGTCTCATTTCTTCAGAAATTGGTTGTAAACAGAAAAGAAATAGTGGTTAATATACCAACTGGCTTGGCTCATTCTCAGCAATACAAGCCACACAGACAATTCTAGGATGACTAACATCCTCCTCTCTAGACTGGTTGAGAGGGGAAGATCTTTAATTGCCAAGACTAAGGGGAGTGAACCCATGGAAGACAACACATTCCACGCCGTTGTCAGCTATTCACTGGTTAAAACAAAACAGCCTTTTAGTTCTTTCAATTCTATCCTCAGTAACTCACGTAGCATAGGTGATTCCATATTTATATGCAAAGATTCCCTCTCTACTTAGCAAAGAAATGTACACCGTGCTAAAATTCACTGTGGCCTGACTGATACACCTGTCTGTCAGGTTGATGTATGTTGCTTCCTTCAATGTTCTAGACTTTTCATATACCCAGCACATGGTATAATTTCATTGTAAACATTTATTTCATCATCATCATCCCCAAAGGTGTTCAAAAGTCATAAACAAGATATCGACTGAACGCTGAATGGCAGGTGCTGGTGTTCAAACCCCATAAAGGCCACACAGAGCACTCTTGGAAGCAGAGAGACAGACAGCCTAGGCTTGGGAAGACACAAGACCAATTTCCCTGTAAGAAAAGTCTGTCGGCTCTCATTATCTCTCTGCAACTCTTCATTCTCCACCACGGCACAATGTAACCGATGCAAAAAAAATATATCATCATATTTTTATAAACCAAGGTTTGAGTCTTCCTTTTTCTCCAAGTTCAGGATGGCTATACAACATCATGGGCATTGTGGAGCCCTGGATCTGGCTACAATCTTTTCATTTTGAATTCATGTAATAAATTCATGTAATAAATTCATTTTTATTACAAGTGACTTTCTTGTCCAAAAATGACCTTTTTCTATGTCAAGCAAGAAGAGAAAGTGTTTCAATGCTGACTGTTGTTTCTTTCCATAATTTCATGCTGAACTCCTTTTCCTATCTTCTGAAATCTTCCTAAGGCTAGAGATCACCAATTCACCCCTAATCTTTCTGTGAGTTCACATGTTCAAATCTATAAAATCATGAATGGATTAGTGCGGATAGACATCAATATGCTGTTCTCTCCCACTAAAATTTCTCATACCCGAGGACATTCTCGGAAGGTATTTAAGAATCACGTAGTTAAACTCCCAAGAGTTCATTTCTTTACACAATGGGTTGTAAATGATTGGAATAATCTTCTTACCGATATCGTAGATGCACCATTGCTCAACACCTTCAAAAATACTTTAGACAAAATTTAGGAAGACATCTACTATCACACAGCGAATTAATTGAATAACTTATGTATTGTATGTTTGAGTCCACATCTACAGGCCTCAGCCTTTTTGTTGGAAATTATTATATTATATGATGTTGTTTGTGCTGCATCTTCTCCCAAAAGATCTTCCAATCCATTTTTTAGATTTGAGGTCTTCTAGAGCATTCTTTGTCCCTGGGATAAAAGTCACCCTTTTTAGACTTCACAAACCATTCCTGACACATGCTTGCACCTATTGCATCATTACAATAAGCTTCAGTGATCCATTGCCTAACTTAGTTTTTTCTAATGCTATTCCTATTTTGGTACACTTCTAATAGTAGGGTTCAGGGTCGTAATATGTGTAAAAGATTAAGAGTTATTCCCCCTTGCAAGATTTTTTTAATTTGTGAGTCCACGAAAAAAATCCCTATGAAACACAATAATTTTATTAAAAAACTACAAAAAAACAATAATTTATTTTAATACAAAGCAATTTAATAACAATAATTTGATAAACATTTTTATACATAGTTATTTAATAATTTATTTTAATATAAAACTATTCAATAACAATAAGTTGATACATAATTTTATACAAAGTTATTTAATAATTTATTTTAATAGTTTATTTTAATACAATAGTGTAAGGGGGATAACTCTTAGTCTTTTACGCATATTACGCGCTGGACTTCACTATTACAAGATTTACTCTAGGTTAATATTGTTGCTTTTATCACAGCCCCATTTTTTATATTGACGTTTCTAAGGTGTGGAATGCAAGTTCAAGTCTCATCAGAAGATACTTCTTTAATTTCGATTTCATGCCATTTGCTCAACTGGTCGAAGAGTAGATGAACATAGAGTGTTGTGATAAAAATCGACAATATTAAAATGGAGTAAAATTAGTTATAAAATAAGCCATAATGAAGAGTTTTTTAAAACTCAGAATGTTGTGATAAAAAGCAACACTAATCAGATGGCGTAAATAATTAAAAATATTAAAGAATATAGGAATTAAGAATTTTAAAAAAATCTGAATTAAGAATAAAAAAAGGGGTCAAACTGCCACAAAACAGTTAATCAATCAAAGGAAAAAATACATATAATAAAAGACTATATATAATACAAAATATATATAAGAAATATGTACCCCTGTTGATTGATCAACTAGTTATGACTAATAAGTCTAAACTTAACAGTTTACAAAAACGAGCGGCCTAAATCCTAAATGTGAATAAAGAAACGAGTTCCGTGCGGGGATCGAATCCGCGTCCACCATGGAAGCAACCTTATACGCAGGTTCTGCTTTATCGACTGAGCTAACGAAGTTCTCATGGTAGGCGTGAGTCTTTTAATCCTACACTTTGCTGGCCTCTCTACTCTCACGTTCGTATTTTAGGCACGAATATGATGTGGTTCTCTATGTCGACAGTATGAAATCAAGTAATGGCTAATTTTATATCCGACAGAATATGATAATTATAAGACATTTATTAGTTGAGAACCTATATTTTCCCGGCGTCGGTGTGAACGACCGCTAAACGAGCGACCTAAATCGTAAATGTGAATAAAGAAACGAGTTGTAGAGTTTGGTCATAAATAATAACTGATAATATCCGTTTTGATTGTGTAATGTTCCACTAGAAATAATAAAATCCGGCTATATTTGGTTTAGAAGAAAATTAAATTTCTACAGAAAAGTGGTAGGGGTGTACTTATTCATGGGCGATACTGTGGTAGGGGTGTACTTATTTATGGGCGATACTGTAAATTAAGGATTGTAAAATGTGTTCTATTTTATTATTAGTTATTGTTGTTTATCTCTTATTGTGCCTAATTTATGAACTAAACTTTATCTTATGTATGTACCGGGTGTCCCATAAGTAACGCCCAATTTGTCCCAAATTTAACGTCATTTCTATCTAAGAGAAGCAACTATTTAATAGTTGCTTTTAATAGTAATTTAATAGTTGCTTCCCTTAGAACTGGCATTAATTTTGGGACAAATCAGGAGTTACTTCTGTGACACCCTATATGTGTAGGAAAAACATAGTATATATATATAAGGTTCGGTATTATTCGCGGTTTCATGCATCCGCTGAGGGTCTTGGAACGGACAAGTGTAATTCTGCTTTGCGGTGGGGGTAGGGTAGTGGTAGTGTTATTCTCACGTTTTTGGTACTATGAGTCAGGTGGTGCACACATCTGGGGTTGATTGCGAGACCTTCGAATTATGGACATGTCAGCAGAACATTGTTCCAGCAATAAGCCCCAAAACGAGGTGGGGGGGCCAGAGTTCTGAACCCCGAGAGACATGGGCGTATGGGAACTCTTTCTATAAGGGGTGACAAATGGTTTTGCCCGTATTACACTGATTTGCCCGAAATTTAACACGTTTTGCCCGAATGGGGGGCACTTGCCCCCTTAGCTCGTACGCCTATGTAGAGAGAGAGAGAGAGATTAAAGCGTCAAAGTGATTCTTTATTGTATGACGGTACACCAAGTAATATATTTGACTTTCGCGACACACCTACTCTTTACTGCATTAAAATATAAATACATGTGTTACTGTTTGATCAGCATCCTGCTTCCACCTAGCAGTAAACTTTCAGGTAGTGATGGAGGAGTGTACTGTAAGTCGACGTACAGTAAAAATGAAATGAATTAGTCAAAAACATTTCAGTAGTCAATAAACGAAACTTTTATATCAGCATATTGATATGCGTACTCATCACCCACTTTTCATTTCATCTGCCGATGAACAGGTTGAGATCTCACAAAATCTTTGGGTAGGTCACAACCTCATCCCTGTTTATTTATTGTTTTTATTTGGAGCAGATATGAAAGATGGTGGTCTTGTTTGTCTTGGCAGACATCGAGGGAGCCAAGCGCATGAAGAACAGGCGAGAGCGTGTAACGCATTAGTTTTTCTAGGTCGATGGGCATATCCAGCATCTGGGACTGAACGAGCAGCTGAAAGCAGTGTTGCCAACTCAAAAAATATTTTCGTGCTAGTTTGACTGCTAAAAAGCGCTACAGTTTTTAAAATAGCCAAAAATGGCCAAAAACCGCCAAAAAGACATTAAAAATGATTTAAAATAGGCAAAAATGGCCTAAAATGTTTAAGTGCAAACGCGCTAATTTAGCGCTTTTTGCACTGCTAAAACAAGAAACGCGAAACGCGCTGGATCGGCAACACCGGCTGGAAACTTTTTAGTTTTTTTCTTCAGTGATATATATGAAGCATGTTATAGCAATTAATGAATCAGTTGAGTAAATATTTACCTGATCCTCCTCTATCATGCCAGCAGGATCAACCTCTTCATGTACTTCGACTACAGCACTAGCATGCATCGGATGCTAATAAAATTGTCTGGACTGGCTGAATCTCCGTTGTGGTACTATGTCTTTTCTGGGAAAGACTGTACCAGCACCTTCAAAGGGGAAGGTAAATCCTTCGAAGAAGCTGCAGAAGAACCCTAAATTCCATAAGGCTTTCAGTCAGCTTGGCGCATTGTAGCTTCAACAGGAGATGAAGTCCTTCCTGTGCGTTATATATGGCCACGTTCGGTTGATGTTGTGTTGGCCGAGATGCTACGAAAAATGGTAGGTGCTGACAAAATCTTGGAATCAAACTTCAAAATAGATCTCGGACGCCTGTTTTCCAACAGAGTCTCTCACCCCCCATGTACAGCGAGCCAACTTCAGAGTCGCCTGCTACAAGAGAGAAGATCAACCAATATTCGAGAGGCCCAAACCCTATGACCAGGAATGGACTGGGAGAAGACGGTGGACAAGAGAGTGTTAAAGCCCATCTGGACGGTTGGATCCACCCTCTCTCCTTTTCTCATCGAGGCACTGGTACAGAAAGCAGCAAGAAGCTGAAGGAGACAGATTACGCAGACAGATCTCTTTGGTGGTGGTGGTGGTGGTGGTGGTGATGATGATGATGATGATGATTTTTAGGACACAAAAGACTCAATTTATTGTCAAAATCGGAATTAAATGGTCTGCCAACAGAGAAGATTACAGGACAAACAGTTGCGTGTGTGTCCGTTTTTGGATTCGCAATAGGTGTAATATAGGGTTAAAAATGAACCCCATTGAACATTTCAGCCTGTTACCTGGCAGAATCTCAAAATAAACACTTCAAGACAAACAGTTGATATCTAATGTATATATGAAAACTTATCATAACATTTTCTGCTTATTGCTATTTTTGTCCTGAAATAGAGTCAAGATGCGTTTGAATCTTAACAATAACCATTTTTCTGAATGTCTTGGGTCAGAATTGTGTGGAAAATATGTTTATTGTCTCTGTATGTTGTTTATTTCAAAAGTTATCCGATTTTCTATTTTTTGGTGTCCGGCTTTTGGTTCGCACTATAGTACATGTCTAATGGTTCAATATAGGCACCACGTGGGAACTTTTTGTTAAAGTTTGAAACTAAGCATGTTTGGAAAGCTTATTTTATTGAGAAAAAAATATGGTTATAATTTTTGTTATCCTATCTTGATCACGTGACTAGTGTGTATTTTACAGACCGGTCTGCAAATTACTAAAAATGCTTATATCTCAGCAACCAAAGGTGCAATGGACATACAACTTGGTATAGTATTATTTATCTATAAGAGAACATTATTTGTACCATAATAAATCAAATCACGTGACTAGTGTGTATTTTACAGACCAGAATTTAAGTAATTTACTGTTTCTCTCCTTTCAGTTGTACAAGCTTGTCATCGATCTTCGTTTTGAATGACTTTGCTGTTACAGAAAACGTGGGCAATCTTTTCTTCATCAGTCGGTCCCAAAACAGATTTTGCTCCATCTAATCGTTCTTTAATGTGTTATACATGTCTCTTCCGATTTCTTCATTGGACAGAAACAGATTTGCATTATTTGCTGCTAAAACAACACATGTCACAATGTTAAAGACGTCCGAAGAGATTGTTGTAGACGTCAATCGATTTATTTACATTATTTGTGTATCGCTTATTAGTTGAACCGTGAAGTTGATGATGGTCTTTTCTTGCAATCTTCTGGATACCAAATTCATTGCAAAATATGTATGCGATATTATTCAAGATCGGCGGAACAAGGAAATGAGACGAATTCCACCCAAAACATTCATTTTCTTGTTTTCTTGCTCTAATGCATTATCGGTTCCGAGTGCTGAAAATGGTGCTTGGTTCACTGAAAAGTTACCTTCCCTCAGGAAATCCCAAGATTTAATATCGTTGTCTTGTAAAGCAAACATTTCTGATCATAGGCTCGGAAAAAACCCAACTTTGTGAACATATCAAGAGAGGCCAAGTGTAATTCCCACAATCTTTGACAAATGGCTCTTACGAACAATATCATTTTCTCTAAATGCATCAAGTTTCTCAAAACTTCCCTTGATTTTCCAATGTCGCATCCAAATCTTCCATGGCGGAAAATAGGTTCAAATCACCAAGTTCATTGAGCAATTGATCTCCCACAGATGTTTTATTGCAAAAGTTGAAATAACTTGTTGAGCTGCCATCTTCAAAACCTTATGTCCATCAAGGCATTCATTCACATGTAATGAGAATAGAGCTAGGTACGTGGACAAAAATGCTTCAAAGCTCCTCTTGTAGAGCTTTCCTGCCTTGATTTGTTCCATCGTGACCGGGCCATATATATCAGTTTCAAGGCCTCGTCTAAACCACTGCAATGTTCTTGCTAATTATCTTTAACATGGCAAATAGTGTGTGCAGCTTACTTAATCGAAAAATGAAATTGGATCCAATGGAATTATTTGCTTGTAATTGAATGCATTTACTATACAACTGAAGATCTAACGATACAATTGTTTTGTGATCATGAGTGGTTGCGAAGTCAATACATTGGACTACCTTCAACGCTGTATATAAATTTGACCTATCTTTAATGCAAGAAAATGATTTTCAGCAAGACGTAATTAGGTATTACGTCTTGCCGAAAATCATTTTCTTGTAGTATCTCTATGTACATATCATTCAGAGTATTCATATCAATCACAATACTAGATGTGTTCGCAAGTTCATATTGAACTAGATTAATCAACCCAATGTTGCACACAACTTGCTTAAACTCGCATATGTCCTGCACTTCAGAAGTAGGCTGAGAATTAACCAAACATTTCAAATGATAAACAACATCATTAGCGATTGAATCGTCAGGATTTGGAATTCTGTTGTTGCTGAAAGAAATTCTTGTCATTCAACTTATTTGCAATATCCAGAAATTTTTCTCCAACAAGTTTTTTCTACTTTGTGCAATGCACCCCCAGGTATTTGACAAATAATGCAATGTTTCCTTTCATATGGAAGAGTTTCAAATCGTCGTGAACGAGAGCTCACATCAACTAGATATTTAGGTCGGCCAGATTCCCGATAAACCGTAGCAGACGATGAACTTTCAAGAGCTTCATTGTATCTCCGAATAATCTGTTTAATAACATGAATATGCGTCAGCTTCTTGTAACAATCTTTATGATATATTACTTTATTCTGCATTAATTCTTCCACCGTGTATTGTTCTACACGATTGTTCAAGTCAATTACAGAGTAATCACCTTGTCTAATTCTGTCACTGCATACATTCATAAGTTGTTCAACACTACTGCAAGTTGGTGTTTTCACAATGGTTTGACATATGATACACAATGGTAAATCTACACCAGTCTTCCTTTTCTTCCATGGTGTTACAGTTTGCGTGCTCAAATCCATAATTCTATGCTGTAAACAAAAACATATACTTATTAGATAACCATATCTCTTACAACATCATTCTCAATCACTAGTGACTAGTGGTAGCCCGTGATAAAAGAAGAGAATTGGTGGTGGTTTAAAGTTTTTTTACAGACCGGTCAGTAAATTACCTAAATTCTGGTCTGTAAAATACACACTGGTCACCTGACTTGATTTATTATGGTACAAATAATGTTCTCTTATATATAAATAATACTATACCAAGTTTCATGTCCATTGCAGCTTTGGTTGCTGAGATATAAGCATTTTTAGTAATTTACAGACCGGTCTGTAAAATACATACTAGTCACGTGATCAAGATGAGATACAAAATAATTGTAACCATATTTTTTCTCAATCTACATTGAGCTTTCCAAAAAATGCCTAGTTTCAAAACGGGATTATAATTGGCCCTGTACTATTAGGCAGGGCCCATGGCCCAATCGTTATTCAGATGTGGCTAAAACAGGCACCCAACATTACGTAATAATGTTAAAAAAGCTAGTTTTTACTTTAAGGTACATCATTTCATATCAATAAATCAATAAATAGGGTTTGAACAATCAAACTAACAGTGTCTCATAAAAAATGAGCAATCAGCAATTAACACAACAGCAAAGAGAAAGCAAGAAAGTAAAATAGAAACATAACAGTGTACCAACATTAAGATGGTTCAAAATATAGGTGTAAAATTAAAATGTAATATTTTGGCTGACTTTGCGCATGCTCTGACTCTAATTGATATGGAAATGATGTCTACCAATTTTGAAGAAAATCGGGTAATATTTAGAGGTTCCGCTGTCTGCAAACTTTTGAAATCATACAAGTTCATATTGAGTATAATAATAGAATATTGGCCAAGAACACGAGATTTCCTATTTTTGCAATTTATTTTACAATACAACCAACAAAACTAAACATAGACAAGTTGATAGTGCAGTTAATAACATTAATGTTAACTAGATTTGTTAAATTCATAATAGGTGTAGCGGCCATTTTATTAAAATTAGTTAAATTACGAAAATATGGTTTCGAACATCGGGCTGGTTTTATCACCACGAGACGAACCATATTTCCCGTTTTTCGTGACGTCAGCAGCTTGTATTTTTATGTACTCTCTGTAATCTCTTCCTGCCTTTCATCTCGGCATTTCTTAAAAGTTTCTTAAATTCTCCCCGCTAAGAAACTCCCCTGTCTACGCCGGTTTAGTTTCCTTTCTGCCATTTACCTTTTTTCTAAACTGATTTTCTTGTCTTGATCGCAAATTATCCAGGTTCGATTATAACCATTAATTTCTGGGTTCGACTATAACCCATTCTGTTTTCTAGACAAACCCATTTCGGTACATAAAACTACAAGCGACAAAAATACCTCGTTATCCTTACTCTTTATTCGTACGATCTTTCTTTAAACCTCTCTATATGTTTTTTTACCTTTTCCCCTAAATGTATGTACCCTTTTAAATGTATTGTTTTATTAAACGTCAATTTGTACTTTTGCATTTCGTCTTTCATATCCAAATTCGGTCTTTCCACCATGTATTTTGGGCGCGCGATTCAAACACGTCGTTTCCGGTATGTTCGAACCGAATAAAGATATTTTCTTGCCTTTTCGGCTTCCCGCTACTGCTTGCTTCTTTCTCTTCTTCCCTCATGACAACTTGCTGCTGCTGCTGATATCTTTCCACCATGGCTACTGCGACTAAGAATTGCTACTAGCTACTATTTGGCTACTGCTTTTGAATGGGGAATTCTTCCACATTCACCCTTAACTTTATACAACTTTTAATCTTACAAATTAGCCCCTTACAACTTGTACTCTTAAAGATGCAACTCTTGCTTTTGCTCGTTTGGTGACGGCTTTTCTGTGGTGCTCGGCGATCCTCAAAGGGAACTGCTTCTGCTGTTCATCCCTGATTAACTTGTTGAATTTCTTTATCATGTCAATGCCCTTTTCTGCAATTCACCACTTTAAGGGCATTGATGGAGCTTGTTAGTGTGTCGCTGCAGTATTTCTCTACGTCACTGACCCCGAACAACCCAAAGAATGTCGTAGTACGGCGGATGACGAAGTCGCTCAGGTTTTTCCCTTTTCCTTTCCCCTATAATCGTTTCAATTCTTCCCTTCCAGCTTCCAAATTCTGGAACATAATTTCCTTCTTTTCAAGAGTAATACGTTCACCCAGGAAAGCCAACGAGTAGGACAAGAACCCTGGACGGTCGAGTACAAGTCTTTGGTTCCTTCAATTGAATTTTCCAAGTCATTGGTCATTACCTTGAACTGTGCACTTCGTTTTTCCCGAATTTCGAACAAAATTTGTACAATTTCTTGCAAATTCGAATGTGTCGTACATTCTTTTGCGACTTCATGTAAACTCAAATCTAAAGAGTGGTTTGCACAATGAAAATATATTGACAGTGTGTATTTCTCTTTCAGTAGAGCTTTTGCACATTTGAACCGGCCACTAATGTTGGATGCACCGTTGAATCCTTTACTATGGAGAAATCGCACGCTTAAGCCGGCGTTCACCTTCCCCACAGAAGTTCCGATACCCAAATCCTAGTATGGACTTCTTTCCTCCACAGAATCTTTTTTTATCATATTTGAAAAGAATAAGGCATTATGATCATCAGAATTCCAGGGGTGGCTCATCCCCCACCCGATAATATGGGGTTAAAATAAACCCTCAAATACAAATACA
>VCCN01002354.1:4703156-4719420 GCA_006491835.1 Architeuthis dux | reverse complement strand
GTGACTTTTGTGTGGAACAAAAGGATTTCTCCGATTTCGGCATGCTTCCCTCTTTCCCTTTCTACATGGGAACTACTACTATTTAATACCATTAGTTGCTACTGTATTTCTCTCATTAATATTATGGCTATTTCAAATTATTGTAAGACATTCTTCTTGCACCCTCTCTCCTCTCACATTTATTCCTACCAATCTTTAATCTAAACACCAACTTTATTTATTTCAAGTTTAACACTACTATACCATAGAGAACACATATGTTACATACTACTGTATACTACAAGCCATATGCCAAACATTACATACTTAAAAAATATTTGCCCTTATAACCATGTTTAAGAGCAAGAGTGATGCAACAATTGAGAGTTACAAAATTGAAAGGAAAGTAATTACTTTAGACATTAGACTTGACATAATTGAAAGCTGTAAACGTGTCGAAAGATTGTTTCATAATTTAGAGTCTATTAGACAACAACTAATGGATATGGATCTAGATGTCAATCGAAGCATCTAGAGTATCAGTATTACTTGATAATTTTGTCTCTGAAAGTAAATGTTTCTAAAACTACTTTAATGTCTTATTATTGTTATCTTGTTATTTTCTTTACAAGAGTATCATATTCTGTACTTTATAGAGTTGCTACACTTAAATATGTTGAGTCGCTAATAATCGATCATGGATCAATTGTTGTATTTAATTAACGCGGCTTGAATATGTGCGGCAACATCTGTTCAGTTAGGTAGATTATAAAACCCTTAACATAGATCAAACACATACCTTTACATAGCATGTATGTGCATGTGTGTGTGTGTGTGTGTATGTTGCATATTTGTATGTGTGTACGGCCTTTTGTATTGGACCTTTTTGCATGGGACATTTTGTTCATTGGACCCTCTTACATTGGACGTTTTGTTCATTGGATCTTTTGTCATTTTATAAATTGAACATTTTATAAATTGAACATTTTATAAATTGGGCGTTTCGCATTGGACGTTTTGACCTGTAACCACGGGTTCACTTCACTCATCCCTGATGGCCCCCGAGCATTAATCCTAGATACAGCCTCATCGTATACCTAGTTCCCAAAACCCATTTCCACCACTTGTCATATGCATACAGCGGCAAATGCAGGATTTTCAGCAGGGTGGAAATACTTTTGAAGCGGGGGTCCAAATGGAAATTTTCTTTTTTACAAACAAATTCGCGAAAGTTTTTAGACATGATTACGTGGGATTATTTGGGTTTTTTTTATTTATAAAATGTCTTTATCTGGATATTTAAACATTTTTTTAAATTGCGCTTTGCCCGAAGAGGAGGGCGATCGGGACCCCCTCTCCCTGGATCCGCACCTGTCCTTGCTTTTGCATAATTTACTTGGCTTAGATTAGTTTGGTACAAGGTCACAAGTATGAAGCACCTAACAGGGATTGAATTCATTTAATGGTTTGGTTTGGTTTAGGTGGTTAGATCGCTAATCAGTGAATCACTGGAATATAGCATATATATTGAATGAATAAAACAGTAAACATGTACACAGAGAGAGAGAGAGAGAGAGAGAGAGAGAGAGAGAGAGAGAGAGAGTATCTGTATATTTTTAAAATGTGATGTATTTATGTATAAATTTAAGGTAATATAACTTAGTAATGTATTGTACGCATAATGCCGTATGCTTTTATGCGTTACTAAACTGTACAGTATTTTAGTAGTACGTGGTCTTTTACAGCAGCTCGCAAAAATTTCAAGATATCCCATTTAACTATTGATGACAAATTAAATCCACGTAATACAAACCAGCGAAATTGGAGGGCCGACTGTTGCAAGGGATGTTTGTTTCATTCGTGAGATGAATGAATGATGAAAATCCTGGTATAAAAATTATTTGTTTCCAATGTTTAGAACCGAAGATTTAATAGAAATGACATCTGATGACCTCCGAGGTCAAGCTCACATGTCCCAAGTTTAGATACTACAGTGCTTTAGATTTCCATCCATACGTATACCGTTAGCAAAGCAACAGATATGTTACCAGTCTGTATAATACTAACGCTAGTCATCTCACTTATTACTAGTGGGGGATTTGCTGAAAACACACTTAAATTTGTGCTTGTTATGTTTTCTCTGAGGCTGATGAAATCTGAGATTACTCTACTCAAACATTATAATCAAGACAGGTCTGGTTATTCATTCAATAGAAAAAAAACAATCATGAACACTGCTGGACACAAACTAAGGAACCAATTTAGTATAAACTTACATTGTAAATTGACCCACACCTTAAAAACCGGGGGGGGGTAAAGAAACAAACAATTCGTTTTTTCCTAGACATTAAATGTTTAAATTTTCAACTCTGTATCACAATTGGTGTGGCCTGTACGCGTGATACATACATAGCCAACCGTTCAGCTTGACTGACTTGAAAACTGAAGAAACCTATGTTGACAGTTTTGGTTGACAGTTTCTAAAATCCAAAGAACGCCACCTATTTTGAAAGTCTTTTCTCATCTGGTTTACAGAATGAATACATGTAAACTTTGGCCAAATACCAACACACATAACATGAAATGGAATCTTTTTAATTTTCGACCAGTCTTTCTTTCATCCTATTTCTGTTGCTTTTTATTGCAACTCTTAGATCTTCATTCTACAACCGTTAAATAAACAACGGGGATCGGAAAAGTTTTAAAAAAGCCTCTGGCGAGATTTGAACTAGTATCCCTTATTCTCGGGAACCTGTATTTCCATGACACAACCGTTACCGGTTTGGCTATGAAAACTTTACCGGTCGACATCGCTCAAATAAGCCATATCGTTATATTCCTTACTTCTCCGATCGCTATTACTCGGCCATTTTGTTTGTTTACACTAGTAGTAATAATCTACGAATTTCTTAGATGAAGCATTATCAACCTTTATTAATTTTTATTAGTAAGCAGCGTGGATCGAAAATAAAGAATAAGCCTCTGGTTAGATTTATCAATTCGAGTCTGACTTTCCGTGATAGCGCCTACATCGATTTGGCTACGAAGACTTTATCGCCAAGTGTCGCTCAAATAACGGTCGTAGAATAACAATCTAAGAGTTGCAATAAAAAAGCAACAGAAATAAGATGTAAGAAAGACTGGTCGAACATTAATAATGAAGCGATCGACATGTTCCCATCGCACACCCTACATATTTGCAAATCTAAAAGGATGCCTTTTTCCTTGACACCATTGACGTCACTGAAACGTCAGCGGCATTAGTTGCCAAGTTAAACAAAGTCCGCGTGTTGATATTGTAAATAGAGAAAATATTCGCCTGAACTGAAATGTTCGAAGTTACTTACATTCGATAAAAAATAAGTTGTTTATAGGTTGGTTTGTTTTTTTAAACTAACAAACTTTCGAAGTTACTAAGATACTTTCTTCCGAAAAAATTAAAAACTGTTTATTCGATAAAGAATTTAGGTTGTTTATAGTTTTTTTCTTTTTTTTAAACTAACAAACTTTCGAAGTTACAAAGAGACTTTCTTTCGAAAAAATTAAAAACTAAAAACTATTTATTATTCGATAAAAAATAGGTTGTATAGTTTTTTTTCTTTTTTTCAAACTGCTCGATCGGAACATGATCCGCTACCTCTATAGACATTTAGTGGGGGGTGGTTCACTTTGCAATGTAAATTTATGCTAAATGGTCCCTTATTGTTATTGATCACCCCCAGCATGGCATGCTGCCAAAAGACATGACGGTTTCTATTGAGGGACTAACCAGACCTGTTTGATTTTCTTTTGTTGATATCAATATGACTCAAATATGTGGCTCATTTTGTCCGCACGTTCATACACCCCCCTCTTTGTTGTTTGATTTCATTCTATGCAAAAAGAAGCAAATTACTATAACAAGCAAGTATATTCCCTTGCATTCTATGACCATACGCCACCTTTTAGCTAAATTGTGTATTCGATCATAAAAGAACGATTCCGGTTTTGATTTGATGGATCTTTTGGGGGAATTTTTGACATCTTGAACTTGTTGGGACTGGGAGTGATGCATCGAGTGAAACAAGTGATAATCTGGAGGTCACAGGTCTTGAAGGCGATTGTTACCTTTTCCGCGTTAAATTCAAAACCTATGGACGGCGTAAGCTATTTTTTTCAGTGGTGATAAGGACAAGTTTGCTGCTTTCATTTGTTGATTTATAACCTTAAGCCTAAACACTAACCCTAACTATAAACCTAACTTATATCCTTTGTAGTTAAATTTAATAAAATAGTTTTAAACGGTCATGTTTTCTGCTTTCATTTGAAAATGAATTCACAGATAAGGTGCAATAAAAAATGAAAAGCTGTGATCAGAGAAAATTGTGATGAAGAAAAAATGTCGTTCTGGGGTTCCCAGAGACAAACATAGTGAAGCGAAATCCAACGCGGAAATGTTTGAATTTAACGCGGAAAAGGTAACAATCGCCCACGTGATAATCTGGAGTTCACAGGTCCGGAGAATACGCCTTATGTGGAAGAACTTCCCATCCCAGCTATATGATCATTTGCTGCTTCGCATTTGCAACATGAGGACTGGCATTGTCGTGCAGCAAAAGCCAATGTGTTATTTAAGAGAGCCAATTGCCCACCATAGCTTTGTGCAGTAACTGTTTGTCTAGGACCCAGCAATCCGTAATAATGAATCCCTAACGAATCCCTCCAAACACAGAGAATAACTTATCCCCAGCATACACGTGCACAAGGAATTGGCCTTGTTTTCCTACCGTAACAAAAACAACAAGAACAATCCTCACCAAAATTAGAGGTGTAAACCGATATATAAAATCCCCATTCCCCTACCGTGTTTTGAACTCACGATCATGTGATCGATAGCTGGCGTCTTACTGCCTAAATTGACAAGTCTTAGATATTAACGAAAATTTATCATACAGATACGCATGGGCTTATTTCATTCTAATAAATAGAGAAAACAAATTTTTATAATTTTTTATTTATTATATATACATTACAAAAGTTGCAGTAATCATCTTCAGTTGGAATATTTCTTCTTCATATCAAAAGTGCCGTTTTAGTCAAAATTCAAAAATATATTTTAATAGAAGACATGACAAAAATAATGCATTGAATATAATGGAATATAAGAATATTTACCACGTACAATTTTAACACTTTTCTTTGTGTGTATACATATATATAGTCTATATGGCATTTTCCAACTGAGCACCCGCCCTTCTGAAAGTCTGCGCACGTCACTGATCCCCAGTAGATTCTGTTTAGGTGGAGATGTTGAAGGCTGTCCTGGATCAAATCCATTTTCCCGGATGTGGGCGGATGTTGATCATTTTTTAATAAAACCATTTGATTTATAAGTGTCCCGAAAAAGCTGGGGTGGTGAATCCTTTTAATTTAGTGTATTAGTCCCCAATGTGTTAGATCCTTATACACATATGAAACTTGACATCGAATCAGATAAAATCTCGCCAACCATAGCTAATTAACTATAAATTGCTTACAGACATTCCTTCTCGGCAGACACATGCTCCCTCGGGACTACAACAACACATTTCAGCTGAGCTCAAAAACATTCGCCACCCCAGCTTGTTCGAGACACTTATAAACCATATGGTTTATTTAAAAAGTGGTCAACACCCACCCACACCCGGGACATCACACCAACAACTGGCCATGGGGTCTATAAATAGACTCCATTCTGTATTCTCAAACATTTTCTGAAGATGTTAGCTTTGACTAACGAAACATGTTAAATTAAATAAAGAAATCTCATTTGTAACATCAATTTTGATTTTCCAATAATTAATAACCGCTACCCACTGATTTATTGCTGGGTTTACGCTATTCATGTGTTCTGACATTTATATGTATCTATGTATCTATCTATGTATCCGGACTTCGCCCAGCCCTAACCGTTCATAGTAGAAACTTGAAAGTTTGCACACACACTCTCCTCAATGAGTATGGAAAATGTTTTCAATATGCAATGTAAGTTTATGCTAAATTGGTCACTAGTTTATGCCCGCTTGTTTTTTGAAAATACAGACCTTTTTTTAGTGATCGCAGTCCAACCTTTTAATTGATCACCCCCAAAACAGCATAGATGGGTGGCGGTGATTCATAATTTCCCTTGGAATGCTAGTTTTCATTTTATTTTACATCTTCATTCAGAGTTTCTCTATTAGAAGTAAAATTATTTTGTATTCTTTTCTTTGTTGTCAATTTTTAAAGTAAAAAAAAGCAACAACAGCAACGATTTTCCATAAATCTATTGACACTTTTCTGTATTTCAGGATCCGTTAGTGGACCCTGACAAACCGGCTCCCTGTCACGGTTCAATGAACTCTACTCATCGGACGGGCGCAAAGTTCACAGAACTGGAAAATGAACACAGCTCATTCAAAAGAACAAGCGATCCATCTACTGTACCCCCGGTCATTTTTATCCTCACTTTTGTGGCCCAAATGGGTGTACTTTCGGGTGGCTATGATATGGGTATAACGTCGGGTGCCATCCTTCTTCTTCGGAATCGGATGAGATTGTCGTTGGTGTGGCAACAGTTGATTATAGCCACCCCGATCAGTTCTGCTATGCTGACCACTTGTTTGGGTTCCCACTTTAGCGATACATTTGGACGTAAAAAAACTATTATAATAGCTTCCCTCTTGATGGTCTCAGGAGCAGTCACAAACAGCAGTGCCTTACACAAACCGATGTTACTCATTGGGCGCCTTCTTATTGGGTGTGGATTAGGTGAGTATAATCATTTATTTATTGTCAAACTCCAGTCCAAGTCTGGAGTTAACTTTGTTTTTCTACAGCAGCAGCAGCAGCAGCAGCAACAACAACAATCCAAATTTAGGGGAGTAAACTCTTCACAGATATATAAAATTAACATCTCAAGTTATCGGTAAGCGGCTCTCTTACCGACTGAGCTAAACTGACAAGTCTTGCATATCTACGAAAATGTATCTCCCAAATACGCAAGGGGTTATTTCATTCCAATAAATAAATACATTTATACTAAAAATATATATTTTTTAAATTTATTATATATACAATACAAAAGTTGCAGTAATCATCTTCAGTCGGAAAAGAAGTAGGAGTGGCGTTTGACGCTGCAGCAGCCAGGTGTGTTGCCATTATTTTCTTTCGCTCGCTCCATGCGGGGGACACGTCAACCCGTCGCCGTCACTGCCAAACGAACCAACTATGACCTATGGGTGCTCTCACCACAGGCTCTCAAAACCACACATCAACAGGGGCTCTCTTTGGTCAAATTGCGTTGGACGCTCTACTTCTCGTAAGATCACCGAAGCTAAGCAACGTCAAGCCTGGTCATTACCTAGATGGGTGACCGTCACGGAATACCAGGTGCCGTAAGGGGTTGTCAAACCAAGGATAGGAGTTGCGTCCACCCCTATCCGAAAGGATTGTAGCGATAAGAAAGAGGAACCTTATGGTAGTCTCCAACCGGGTTCGATTCCTGGTATGAGCAAAGAAGAAGATCTTGTCAAGGGGCATTCCTTTAACCTTGTTTGTTCTACTACGAAAACAAGTTGTTAATTCAGGACTGTCTGGACTGTCTTCTAGGCCTATTATCAGATCTGTCTGGTCCTGTTAACCAATAGGTATTTTGGCATTAACAACTCCCCAACAATATCGCCACTCTACCCCGACCAGCAAAACTAGGCATTATAAATTCCTTTGGGTGTTCTTAAAATAATAATTTCAAGATATTTCCCATCCTGCTCTGAACAGAGTAAGACTGAATGTCGGGTTACATGTTCGTCTACATCGCTTTAGCAAATATCAGTTTCGTCTACATGACTTTGGTCTAAAATCACGTTTGTCCCAACAATATCTCCAAAAGTTCTCGATGAATTTCAATGACATTTTGTCGAATGATGAGCCAATGGCTAAGGAAGAATTGGGGTGGATCCATGGATTTCTTTTCGATTGAGTGGGAAAGAATTCCAGGATTCGTCCCAAAATCTAATAAAAAATCTCTCTCAATCGAAAAGAAATCCCTGGATCCCCCCCAAAATGTCATCAATTCTTCCGGAGCCGGGTGGCCAGGGGGAGGGGGAGTTAAAGAGGGACCCGTGAGTTAAACTTCTAATTCGATATATGTCCATTGATAAAATAGGTTGACTATTATTTACCGGTGAGCAAATATAGTATGGCATGCTAAAAGGGTTATAGCCGATGAAAACAGGATGGCTAAAGGACGAGGGTGTTTGTGCAGCGTGTGTGTTGAGGGCCCGAAAACAGCTTTTTACCGTCTTCTAAAATTTCTCTCGGAGGCCCTGATTGCTACAGAAGTGAGTTCGATCTTCATTAAGCACTCCACTAAACAAAAGAGCGGGGAGCCTCGTTCCGTATTGGGCTTATTAAAGGAAGTTCATTTAAGTAAATGTACAGGCCTTTTTTCTAATTGTCCCATGTTTTCTGATGTCGCTGTTTAAAACGGGACAACTCAGAAAATTCCTATCCGGACAATTGAAGTCGGCCAAGCCTCCAAAAATAAAGTCGTTCCGTTCGTCACAAAATTCCAACACGTTCCCAAGGAACGTGCTGACCACAACACCGGAACACATTCTGCAAGGAATAAGCGTAACAATAACACCGCAATTATCGCAGACCGATCGTTCTACTACTGTATCCAGCAGAGAAGCCTTCTGATTTCCTTTCTCCGCAACGGTCTTTTTATCAGGACGGGAATCAATCATGTACCCGGATGTTACGCCAGCTGAACATAACATACGGGCATCACAGAGACGAGTATCGCACCCGGATGTAAAAGTTTCTTTGATCCAGATGTCAGATGGTGCTCCTGGGCGTTGACGAAGAAGCATGACCTGACCCCGCGGTGACACGATCTTTCATGGGAACATTAAGTTGTGGTTACATAAAACTATTGTACTGCACCATTATCGTTTATTGACTATAAGGTTCCAACTTTCAAACCCGCTCGCCCTCGGTGAGAAGACCCGATCTAGTAGAGGCAAATGGACGGCCATGTCTTAGCAACCAAGTCTTGTGCTTCGAGTTCAATACAAAAAGTAGTCAAAGTCATGCATAAAGGACGTTTTCAACAACGAAATTCTGAAGTTTATCTTGAAAAGTTCAAGAGTGTCACAAATGAACGGTCCTCCAAAGTTTAAAAGGCTTCTTATCACAAGAGAAGACTAACACCCGTTAACAAAGTAATCTATGTGTTCACGTACATGTGTATGTACAAAGAAACTTTTATATCTTTTGAATAGATTCACACACATCGTTCTGTATCTCCGGATCTGATAGATAATCAATTGCCTATCTTGAAGAATCTATTCTACTCTACCTTCGTTTCCATATCTACAATAGGCTATCAGATAGTTGGACACGTTTCTAGCAAAAAATGGCCAAAAAAATTGGCCAAATGCCAAAATAGTTTATAAAACTTGCAATATTGCAGTGCACACACACAAAAAAAAGAATTTATTAAAATACTACTTCTTTGTTCCGTACGAATGACCGAAAGTAAGGGTCCAGCTTAGCATTATGAAAATAGGACCCCCCGCATAACCTTAAACAATTCCTGAGGAAACGAAGGTCTTATGGATAGAAAGCATAAAAAATGGCCCAAAATTTAAATATGGCCAAATCAAAAAGGCTAAATTTGGCAAATTTGGCAATAAAATGGCCAAAATGGCAACCCTGATCTACCACCTACGCAGCATTGAAAAAGGTTATAAGATCTGTTCACCGAGGATTTACTATTGTTTTTCAAAGGAAATCACCGTAACAACTTAATCAGTATTTCTCAAACTTTATTGTATGACAACACACCCAGAAATACATTTGACTTACGTAAAAATGGAATGAATTAGAAACAAATATTTCAGTAGTCAACGAACGAAACTTTTTATATCCGCATGTTGATATACGTACTAATTACACCGATTTTCTTTCTCATCTGTCGCTAAACAGGTTGAGATCTCACAAAATCTAGTGATAAAACCACTGGATTGGCAACTCAGTGGCCGAAGCAGGACAGATATAATATCCGTACGGGACACGTTCAAGATTTACGCGTCACACTTGGGAACTAGTTGTGGCACACAGTTTGAGAAACACTGATCTAAGCGCATAGGTTACTACTAGAGAAGAGGAAAATACAATTGTCTCAACATTAACAAAGTAAGGAAGAACCATTTACTGTTAGACAAGATGTCGTCCGAGCATCAAATAATAGAAGAGATGAAAGAAATGAGAATGAATGTAAAAGTTCCCTTTTTACCTCAGGTTAAGAAGAGAAAGACAAACAAAGAGCCAGTGCCTCGGGTAATTTACATTTTAACTGCTCTGACCCAACTCGGAATTACCTCTCTTGGATACGACATGGGAATTGCGTCAGGAGCAATGCTTACGCTACACGAGACTATACCCTTGTCCCCGTTATGGAGTCAACTGATTATTTCTGGAGCTTTCCCTACCGCTATTCTCTTTTCATTTATTGGTTCATATGTGAGTGATTTTCTCGGACGTAGAAGAGTTGTGATGACAGCCAGTTGTTTCTACGTTGTAGGCTCTTTCTTATCTGCGTTGGCTGTTAGTAAAACGATGCTTTTGATTGGACGGTTATTCATTGGAACGGCTTTGGGTAAGTCCACTCTACATTTCTTAACTATTTCTTTTTAAAAGGGTCCTTTTCAATTCAAAATGAGTGCTGGTGGCCAAGCGGTTAACAGCACGGGTAAGGTAATCGTCGAGCCGAGTTCGCACTAATGCCCTTGGGAGAGGCACGAATTCATCTCTCCTCCTAGCTATGGGTAAAATAGCGGATGAAGTGAGTGGCGCCACTTCGGGGGCTTGTCGTCTCTTAGTAGATTTAACATATAAACCTACAGTGAGGATCGAACTCACTATAGTAGCAATGCTATTTACTTAGCTTAGAACAAGGCCACAAGAATTGGGCACCCAGTTAAGATCGAACTCAATACAGTATTGATACAACACTGGGGTCCAACGATTAAGACAAAAAAGTTATTTCCCTTGAATATTTTTTTAAAGAATTTTCGAGACCGGACATACACGAAATTAATCGCTTGCGAAAAAACAGCGATGTTCGATCGCGCAAGTAAAAACAAACTACATATAACTCATTGCAAATAAATTTCCTTTTATTTAAGACTATTTTGAAGACAAAACTAAGTAAATTATTTTAATACAAAACAATTAAATAACAATATTATTTTAAATTTTCATGACTACTTTTTACCCTCATCTTAAATTTATTACTTGCTTTTTATCACAACCTTTGGCCCCCAAACAGCGATGTTCGATCGTGCAAGTAAAAAAAAATTAAAATGCAATAAAGAGCAATTAAACTATTTAGATGAAGGTAAATAGATAAAAAAAAAATCAATAATAATGAAATGATGTCAAAGAACTTGCGATTTTTTTGCGTGGAGAAATTTAAAACGTTGAGTGGATTAAATTTTAAAATTTAAAACGTTGCTACGTGACGGCAAAGAATAAAAAATCACACCAACTTTTGTTTTTGTAAATTGAAAAAGATTTTTTTGAATAAATTTCAAAATAAAAAAGAAATCAATTTAAAGATTAAGATTAAAAATAAAAATTTCTTCAGGGATTTTTTCGTGTATGTCTGGCGTCGAAAATTCAAAAAAGAATTCAAGGGCAATAACTTTTATGTCTTAATTGTTGGACCCTGGTATTGTATCAGTGCCACTTATTCAATAAGCCTAGCTTAGTCTGGCACAAGGCCACAAATCTGAAATCAATTACATAATTCTAGATACAAACGTATGAACCAATGGTTGACTGTCCAAAGAAACTCAAAAGATATATATTATTATGCTTGTGTGCATGTTCGACTGTTACACTTTCTGGTTATTATTGTCAAAGTCCAGTCCAAATCTGGAGTTGACTTTATTTTCTACCGTAACAAGAACAACAAGAACAATCCTCACCAAATTTAGAGGAGTAAAAATTAACATTCCTCTAACGTGATTTGAAATCTGATTGGCAGGCTGGTCTCTTACCGACTGAGCTAAATTGACAAGTCTTACATATCTACGAAATGTATCTTACAAATATGCAAGGGCTTATTTCATTCTAATAAATAAATATATTTATACTAAAAAAAAAATATTTTTATAATATTTTATTTATTATATATGGTAGATGTAATTAGACAATGTGGAAATCAAAGATTGAGAAAAGCGTGTTACGTCTCAAACATATTTATTGTCATGAAGATAAACCTTTATGCATTTCGTCGGTGCGAGCTACTTCACCAGAAGTGTGAACACTGCAGAAAAGTGCAGCAATCCAAGCTGGGATAGTCGAAAGAAGTGCGCTGTTTATTATATATACAATACAAAGGTTGCAGTAATCATCTTCTGTCGGAATAGAAATGGGAGTGGAGTTTGACCCAGCTGGAGCAAGTTCATTTCTTCTCTGGTGTCTTCTCACACCAATAACATTTGTTGATTTATTTGTTTTGACATGTTCTTGAGTTTTATTACTCATTTCCTCTTTTGATGTTTAAAGAAGGCGAGGAGTCAATTGCTGTCCACAAAAAGATTAGTAACTTACAATGCTATGTTTCTTTCATAAACTAAATTTAGTATTAAATGTTAACGTGGTAGAGTTAAGTTTTAGATAGTACTAATGGAGTCAAACTGTAATTGACCAAATTAATTTAATCCACCTCCAAGCCAGTTATACTTTTTGTACCCTTCCGCACTTTTGGCGTGTAGGGGAGATAACTCCTTTTGTCAAATAAAGATATTTTTCATTTAATTTTATCTGATGAAGCATTATAAATCATTATTATTAATTTTTATAACTACTTTTTAGGAGGGATGTTTTTTATCATAACTTTTATACAGTCCAGTTAAAAAGAATTAAAAAAGCAATCGAATAAAAATAAATGAAAAATATCTTTAATCCGTGAAAAGGGAATTTGTTTTATCGTAACTTTTATTCAGGCCGGTCGGTTAAAAAGAATTAAAAAAACAACTAAAACATTGAGCTCGGATAACGTAAAAAATATAAATATACATACAATTAAGCTGTAAGTAAAAAGTAGTTATAAAAATTAATAATAATGATTTATAATACTTCATCGGTTAAAATTAAATGAAAAACATCTTTATTTGACAACAGGAGTTATCTCCCCTACACGCAAGAAGTGCGGAAGGATACAAAAAGTATAACCCCCTGAAGCCCTCGTAATTCTTCTTTTTTTTCTTTCGTTGTCATCACAATTAATGCCTTGTCTTTTCTGTCCATCACTTTTACAATCACTTAAGTTTATATCAATTGATGACCGTTGTGTCACCAGATTTCTTCGTTTGGTGGTACGAGCCCACCCCACTGGGTCCCTGTCACTCCACTTTATGCCAAACTAAGGTAAACTTAGTATTTTCTGGTCATATGCATAAAGTCGTACGTAAGGTGAAACATTTACAATTGTTATGATGAACCAACATTCATTTTATGAACAGAAAATTTGGATTTGGAAATTAACAAACTGTTAAATGATCGTACTTTATATGTACGCCAGCCCGTCATCACGCCAGTCTAACAAAATAACGTCAGTGCTAAGGAACTATTTAATGCAGAGCTTTCCAAAGCAGTTAGATTGATTCAGGAAAAGTTTTTCTTTTTTTAAAGATACACAAAATTATACTTAATTTCGCGACACACCTAGAGATTATAGGCAACACACTAAAGTGTCATGACACACAGTTTGGAAAGCTCTGATATAATGTAATATTAATATAAACTAATTTAAACAATCTTTGCTTAAAATTTTTAATTAATCGTAAAATTGAAGACTCTTTCTAATTAATCGGATGAGCAAACAACAAACGAAAAATGGGGAAAGTAAACATATTTCTATGTTTATTTTAAATATATACTTGAATATACTTGAAATAGGCTTTTTTGACAGCAGTTAATTGCGTCATTAAGCCAGCTTCAGTGTAGTTGGGCTGGGATTAAACTAATAAGAAAAATGTCCTATATCAGAATAAAGATTATTTTTTAAAAATATTGATATCCTCGTTTATGGCTGTGTCCTCTGGTTTTACTGCAGATAGATGAAGTCAGCATACTAGCACTTTTTTATAGACTTTTTACACTAAAATTTGAAATATCTAATATGGAAAATATGGAAAATAAAATGTCGGATAAAATTATCGAAATATTGAAAAAGTATCGGCCTTAAATATCGATTTACAGATGTCTACTTTATACGGTTAAATAAAAATAGACTGTCGGGTTGGCATACATATAAACAAAAAATAAATTGGTGTCTGGCAGACTGTCGCGCTAAAAATGTGCTAGCAAGCAGTTATAGACTTTTTATGTCCACCATCCACCAAATCTAAGGGAAACAACTTTTTAAAATCTGATATAAAAATTATTTGTGTACACTCTGTAGAGGTGGAGATACTTTTTAAAAACTTTTAGTGTAAAAAGTTGTAACAATGTAAACAAAAAATAATCGTAATGATTTGCATTAAAAATATTTCCAAAATTCTGACACCAAAAACACCTAGATTTTAAAAATCTACCAAAAATCGATTAATTATTGGATTTTAATAAGGTTCTCGGTACTATTCCATTCATTTAAAAAAAAATAATATTGGCTGATGTTGTAGTGAACGGTTTTCTCCCTTGACCTGGAAACTGAGTTCACTAAGTATTGGTATACCTTGATTAGTGTGGTTAATTCATTCCAAGATTTTCCGTACATAAACCGGCACTAATCCAAACCGCACTGTTCAAGGTATTCCTGTAATATTTTTTATCCTAAATCAACATTTACTAACCTATCAGATGAATGCCTGCAAAATCAATAGACAATTCATCTGGGCTGAGGGGTTATCTTTCTACAACAAAAGCAATTAGTCCGTCAAAACTAATTGTGTCATCTGGTTTTACTGCAGATAGATGTCAGCATGCTTTAAGCAAGCTGATCAGATTCAATGTCTTCTTAGCGAACTGTTAAATTCATATCAGATGACACCAGTGCCATCACCATAGCCACCCTCATGGGCGTCTGCTGACATTTTTCCGGGGGGTGGGGCAAAAGGATATATTTGGAATATATCTTAGCGGCAACTCTGTTACCAGCAAAGAATAATACTATCTTTTTATAAAGGTACATTAAATTGGAGTTACATAAAACAATTGTACAGCACCATTATCCTTTATTGACTATAAGGTTCCAACTCTCAAAGCCCCTCACACTACGTGAGAAGGCCTGATCCAGGGAGAGGCAAATGCCCTGTTTGCACCGCCACCCAGTGGATGCCCATGGCCATCCTAGATAATCTCCATCAACAACACTGGATAAAAACTAGTAATAATCTGTGTAGATAATCCATTAATTACGTGTAAATAGAGGAAATGAATTGAGAAATGGGAATCGGTAGATTGAACAAGAATAATATATTAAAACAGATATTTATTTTTCGATCAACGCTATTTGCTTACTGCCGGAGGGGAATCGGTCTGAGCAAAAGTTTGCGATAAAAAGCAACTAATAAAATTAAGATGAAGGTAAAAAGTATTCATTAGAAATTTAAAAAATAATAATGATTTATAATGCTTTTCGTCTATCAAAAAAAAAAAAGAAAGATTTTCCCTACTCATTGAGGGGAGTATGTATACAAAATTACAAGTTTCTTCTATGAATGGTTATGGCTGAGCAAAGTCCAGATAGATAGATATAAATGTGTACAAAATTACAAGTTTCTACTATGAACGGTTATGGCTGAGCAAAGTCCGGACACATAGATATAAATGTGTACAAAATTACAAGTTTCTACTATGAATGGTTATGGCTGGGCAAAGTCCGGATACATAGATATAAATGTGTACAAAATTACAAGTTTCTACTATGAACGGTTATGGCTGGGCAAAGTCCGGATACATAGATATAAATGTGTGAACACATGAATAACCTAAACCTTTGGTAGCAGTGATTAATATAAATTGTATAAATAGGAAGTGACTCACCATCGAGCTTAAAGGCCGCCAAAGGTGGCTTTTAAGTGAATTGTGATTCTAAAAAAAGATGAAGAAATTAGTCTGAATGAATCCAAGTAAAATGAACGAGACAACGTTCTGCCTATGAAGGAATGTAATAAATATCACTCATCTGTAATTAAATTGGTATGTATGTGTGCGTGCATGTATACATTTAATAAGTGACAAAATTAATACTGGGTGATTAAACAAA
>VCCN01002354.1:4681184-4692273 GCA_006491835.1 Architeuthis dux | reverse complement strand
GGGGGGGTGCACGGTAGGCCCTGCTGGCCCCCGGCCTAATGTGCTTCTACCATATATGTGTGGCCTCTCAGTCCGTTGTACCCCCTTCTAGTAAAAAAAAAATACATCAGGGTTTACTACTTCTAAACCAGTGAACCATGCATAAACATTTCTATTAAGTATTGCTGATAACCCAGCCAACTCCACATTTAATTTAAGATAGAATACATTCTACTGCACCGTCGAGGAAGGGCTAGTCCGACCACGTGAAAGAGTGGACAAACATGACCATGCCAGAACTCTCTGTGCAGGCCGCAGAGCGGGGGACCTCAGCTTCTTCTGTCCTGATATACCTCCGACGACTGCAACGGTCAAGGGACTGAACCGAACTGAATTGAACACGCAAGTTATCTGCCCCTAATGTGCTTCTACCATATATATGGGCTATAGTCCATCAAAAAGCAGAAGACAAAATAGCAGTTGTATCTAGGAGGAGCGCCAGCAGGCACGCACTTAGTTACTAGCGAGCGTGTAGTAGTAAGGAAGGAGAAACTAAGTTAAACATCCTTCCACATTTTAATCATTCTACCAAAACAAAACAAGAAATATATAACTATGGAAAATCAAAATAATGATCAGGATCAAGACAGTGACGGGACAGATCCCAAACAACAGAGAGTAGAGTTGGTTCCACAAGAAACTGTTGCCCCTTCGATAAAAACCCCATGGATCGTTTATGTTAGTGCTTGTCTTACACAACTCGCCGTTCTTTCTATCGGCTACGATCTAGGGGTTAATTCGGGTGCAATGCTCCTAGCCGAAAATATTGACTATCTAGAACTGGATTCTTTTTGGAAACAATTGATCATTGCTGGGGCTCTACCCTCTGCGATTGTAGTGACTCTTTTTGCTTCCCAACTTTGTGATATTATAGGCCGAAAAAGGACTGTTATGACCGCCGCTGTCTGTTATGCTGTAGGTTCTATAATCACCGGATCTGCTAACAGTAGAGTCACTTTACTTTTGGGGCGCCTTTGTATAGGATGCGGACTTGGTGAGTAATAATATTATTATTTTTATTTTGAAAAAAAAACAACAAACCCATCTAAATGTATAAGCCAGACCAATAAGTAGTGTGGGTTGAATTTCACCTCGGTGTGTGCCTTTCGCTGTTCAACAGGGACCCCCACCTGATATGGAATTTCTTTTGTTTAACAAAGTTGTTTTTGAAAACATACGTTACAAGCGTTGCCGCTAACGAAAACGAAAACAAAATTTGCTACAGGGGTTTTTTTTTTTTTTACTTGTCATTACCGGAAAAAGAGTTCCCCTCTTTCTTTACATACGGATAGTACACCTGAAGAAGGCCGTAGAATGGGTTGGCTGAAACATTATGGGAACAACAAATATAACAAAAAGGATGAGTTCAATTGTCCTTTTTGTTGGAAAGAATTATCAAAACCTTCTAAAAAGAAAAATACCTTTTAGGAATATTTGGTGTAGGTAAAAATAAGAAATAAATTGTAACCCCGACTTGACTTCGAACTCCCATCGGAAATGTACCCCGGAAAATTAAAATAAAAAGAGACGTTAATGTATGCCAGGAACTGTTTTATGTGGGAGGAAGAATTATTGTTTATCAAAAAATAAGACCGGGACGCTTTCGGTTATGTAGCTTAAAACTATACAAATGAAAAACCGTTCCCTGTGTTAAGCAACTAATAAAATTAAGATGAAGGTAAAAAGTAATCATACACATTTTAAATAATGATTTCTTTTCTTAATTTGATAGTATTAAGATGTGCGGTCCCTTCAAAAACCAAGTTAAGATGTGCGGTCCCTCCTACTTATTGGGGTATCTGCTAATAAAATTACTTATGACACCGAATACATTTCTTAATTTAAGACTTAATATTTAGTTTTGTGAATAAGATAATTTTGTTATAACATTTTAAAATGAATAGACTCACCTGCGAAAAAAAAGTACAAAAAGTCCTTAAATAAAGGGAGGGGAAAACAAAAAAAACTTTCCTTTCAATTCCTAGAACTGATTTTATTTATTATGGTCACAAATAGGTTCAATTAATAATTAATTACTGCTTGGGATTGATTTTCATTTTAGATATTCTCCGGTTATTCGGGACCACACTTTTTAACATGTAACCTTTTTTCTTCTACTTATTCAAAATAAATGTTTTTATTTTATTAAAACCGTAAGACAAGACTACAGTGAATAATAATGACAATGAAACTAGATGTTCATACATTTTTATGACTATTTTCATGGAAAAAAAGATGACGCGTTTGAGTAGTTTCGTCATTCATGTGTGAATCATCACATGCAACGATTATTTCATACATTATATTTGTGCTGTGCACGGACAAAACACAAAAGATTTCTGAAAAATAATAATTTAAAAATTATACAAATCGAATGTGTTTATTGTATCCCTAGGCAACAATGTACTTTTGGCGTTGTTTATCACCAGAATGGGAGAAGAAAGAAGAAGATAACGAACGAGATGAAGAAATAAAAAGCATGTTAAGATGGAAGGGAAGCAATCATCACATGTACGTTGTTATACCTTAAGTGATTCGGTGTAAAAACAAACAAACCGTACGTTTTGTTGTTGGGAGACCCCCACCAAATTAGTTCTTAAAAAAATTAGTTCTTAAAAAAAAAAAAAAAAAAAAAAAAGATTAAATAAAAATTGTTAACAATCAGTTCGAATTATTCAATAATGAAAGTAAAACAGTGAGCAACATCTGCGCTTCGATGGTGGGTCTAGGTCTGGTCATGCATGGTGAGTTTCAAAATTCAGCACGTGGCAGGTTACTACAAGGATTGTGAGGTTTATTCAGTATTCACTACATCATAAACAAAATACGGGAAACTATCGACTGGAATACCAATTACATTGATAACAAAATAATTAATGCTTAAAAAAAGAAAAACTGTTAGTAATCAGTCTGAATAATGAAAGTGTTAAGTCAATTCGTTGGCAAGTTTCAAAATTCAGCACGTGGCATAGGGCTACTACTACTAGCGTAAAATGATAATGTATCATTAATGCGGGAAATGATGCTTGTTACCTTTATTGGACTCAAATGTTACTCGTTTCAAAGAGTCACCTTTTTCAGTTACACCGGGTAGCGCCGATTGTTTTAATTTTTTAAAAAAAAATGTTTTTATTTATTTTGTCTAGGGACCCCCTAGACAAAATAAATAAAAACATTTTTTATAGGGAAGGTGGTCCCGTTTGTAAATTTAAAAAAGAAAAAAAAAAGGCGACCTTAAACGAAACGAGTCAAATTGGTCCAACAAAGGTAATAAAGAGACATCACACAACTCAATATATATTTCCCCCCCCCCAATAATTCATAAGCCCTTTTACCTTTCCTAATGGAATTTGTCAAATTTTGAAAGAAGTTAATTTAAGGTTTAGTGGGTCCTATTTACAATGTAACTTTAATGCGATGCGAAACTGGGAACGTACTTTTTTTATGCAATATTTGGTTGGTAGGTAATTTAAACAAAAATAAAAGAGACATGTTTCCGCGTCAGAAATACGTCTCGAAAACAAAATAATACCTAAAAGAGACGTTAATGTGTGCCAAGAACCGTTTTATGACATCGCAGAATCGGGGGGGGGGGGGGATTATTAAAAATAACTTGGAGGCTTTTCGAGAAAGTTTTCGATTATTCAAATCAGTCACTGAGCCGTCATGCCATTTTTGAGTAGCCGATATCGACAAGTTGTTTAGTTTTATACAACTTAATCAGAAAATCGATAATAAATAAAAGCTTACATTTACTACAACAACAACAAAGAAGGTTAGAATTAGGATTTGTGTGTTGTTTTTTCTTCATTTTTAATTGAGACTTCCTTAGTCCTTACCTTAGTCTCTTAATTTAACGCGCGGGCTGACTGGCTCGGATCTTTTCAATGCTTTTTACTCACTCTGATTAGACATTTACTCGTAACGAAGCTTCTTAGCTTAGTCTGGCACAAGGCCACAGTTGTTGTGTACCTGTTGGTGAGAATCAAACTCACTAATACACACACACACACACACACACACAAACAAACACAAACACTATTACCCCACGCACAGCAATGAGGCACCTTATTCTCTGTATCAGATAAAATTCGCCTTTTCTTGGAAAACTTTCTAAAACTAATTGAGTATAAGTAAAACGATAAACTAATGTCCTGTTTAAGGGTGAGTCCGTCTCCCCAAACAGAACCCCCCATTGAATTTAAAGGTGTAAAGTCAGAAATGGGCAGGGCGTACGCTGTTATCTTTCCGGGGGTGGTTGGAGCAAAATGATATCTTAGTGCCAGTGGCATCCCTGTTACCAGTGAATACAGTCTTTTTCCTATGGGAACATTCAATTTGGCTTAAATATAACAATTGTACTGCGCCATTATCATTTATTGAAGGTTCCAACTTTCAAACCCCCTCGCCTACGGTGAGAAGACCTAATCCAGTGGGGGTGTGATGCCAGTTTGCCACCCTCACTCCCTCCTGCGGACACCCATGGGGGTCAGGTTCATTGCCTGATGCCAGAGACTTCCCCAAATAGGGAAATGCCGATAGAACTGGACTATTTTTGGAATCGAATAACCCACTGACGTACGCAACGCGTTATGGACCCAAAAACTAAATTCGACCTTGTGTCATATTTAATTTCGACCACGTGGGGAGGTGCAGAAATCCCGAAAGATTGGGGCGGGGGAGCGCCTGGCTTGAGGGATAGTTTCCTTTACAAGCTAGTCTCACCGAACCACTATTTGCTAGCTTAATGAGTTGGATCCTTGTAACAACTGTGGTGCGAGTTAGGGCTGCCTCATCATAGCTGAAATAATTACATATTTCACACCCACCGGTACGAGCCTACGTAAAAGCTAGGATTTCGAATGAATGCAAATATGGTAGGCAAGGCAGACCATTCTCATTTATTGATAGAAGAATGGTGTAACAGAACAGTAACACCATTCTGATGTTTGTTCACACTATCTCCAAAAGTTCTCAATGAATTTGAATTATGCTTTGTATATAGGATCAATTGATTAAATTTGGGATTTTTTTCGATTGAGAGATATTTTTTATATATTAAACAATAATCCGAAATATTGCAGTCGAAGCTTACAGTTACCTCCCCTGCACCCTATCTGTATATGATTTTCATTCAGTTTTAGTATACGGCGTTGTTAGTGGTAATGCGCTCTCTGAGTGCTGTCTAGTTTGCCATATGTGCCCCTCGGTTGACACGTGCGTAACAGATTAGATAAGTCGTGGGGGCAAGAGACAGGTGTTGTTAATTTCTACTCCCAATACTCATTGGTACTTGAGTCCATACACTTACAAATGTTATCCTGAATTTTTTATCACATACATGAAGCATTGATAACCATTGATAATTTTTGTACTAGTATTATCTTTCATCTTGAATTTTTTTATCGTAACTTCTCAAACCCTCTGTATTGGGAGAAAATGAAAGGCTGTAATTTAAAATAAATCAAAATCAAAGAGAAACCCTTTTATTTCTCTGGCGTTCATTGTAATTTGGTTCCAATCATTTGACACAAAAAAGAACGACTTTGATCAGATGATAAATACATTAAAATGTTTTCACCTCCGTCTGTCATAGCATGTTCATTTATTATTTATTTATTCTGTTGTGGTTACTGGTTTAGTGGTTACTCTTGCAAATATGTGAGTTCAACTACACGGTCTGTAATTTTTCTCACGCCTTACTGCTGTGGTTTTCTCACGGCTTAATCAGGCACGATCCAGAGGTGACACCAGCACCCTCGGCACAGGCAAAGCACAATTGAACTTTTAAAAAAAATTTAGATAAAGAAAATGTATAAATAAAAAACCCTAAATAATCCCAATTCCCAAGTAATCATGAATTAACTTTAAAAGAAAAAATATTATATCTATTATCTAATTAGATAGAGTAAGCTCTTTTTTAAAATTTTGACCTCCGCCCAAAATCCTGGATCCGCCCCTGTTAATGCTGTGTTTTTTTCACGCACTAATTTCGTGGTTTATCTAATACATGTGAAATAATACTTTTTTTTGTTGAAACAAAATTGAAAAATTGAAAAAATATACATGTAAAATGTATCATACTTTTTACCATGTAACTATAATGCTAAACTTTCTATCTGTTGTACGAAACTACGGCTACCCAAAATTTACGAAAACTTTTGAAATTTAACCAATTTCAGACATTTTGAGACCATATGGGATGAGTATTTGGACATATACTCACTAATTTTTCTGATCTAAATTGTTCAAATAGAGAATTTTAGTAGTATATTGATAGTGAGGGAACGCTGTTCCTCCTTCCAAAAAAAGTAATGGAACGTTTGTCCCCACAGCATTACACTACACCACACCACTGGTGTATGTTCATGATTAGAGAGAGAGATGGCGCAAGCAATTTAATTCCGTAATATATATATATATATATTTCAAATTTACTACTATTTTTGTAAATGTTTTAATATAATTAACTGCTATAGATCACACTTTATATAGGAGATCATCAGCTGTCTTTCCATGGACCTATTTTGGGGAAGTAATAAGACAGTACAGGTGTTTGTTACCATGGATTCCCTAGCCGTGCAGATCTGCACACAACTGTCCCACCTATTTGTAACTGTGTGTCTAAGTATGGATGAAAAAATACCCGATGAGGGAATCTATCTATTCTATTAAGTATACAGAATATAGCTACCCTATCCGATCCCATTTCTGGAATATATGTTTTGTTAAATACATGCTGGAGTGTAACTGTGTATCTAAGTATGGATGAAAAATTACATATGTTTTAAGAATATATAGGAACAAAGAGGGCCGCTTACGATCACAAAACATATACAAAGGGAATAACTCATGGTTTCTCATAATTATTACTATTATTAGTAGAAATACTAAATAAATAGCGACATCAGTGGCCTAACAGTGTATTGTCAGCATCAACCTTAATTTCAGGTTGCTTCAATGTCTCTAGCTGCCTTCAATTCCTCTAAATACATTTGAAATGTAATTTTAGTTCAGATAGAGTGAATGTCCGAGACATTTGATGAGTGAGTAGCCAAGATTGAATCATACGTATGGAGCGACAAGTTACCAACGTCTTCCTACTTAATTATCCGTCTCTTCTATCTCTACATTTTCTGCTTATTTTCTGATCACAGAAAGCAATACATTTTATCTGTGTTTGAAAATACCTTTCACAAAAGGAAAAATAGCATTGCACTTCTTTGAATGTGAAATTCATTCATTTCTTGTCATTTGCGGACAGACCAGCCAGAAGGTTCAGCATAGTGCAGAGATTGGTCCCCTAATGGGATGGCCACAGGAGCTTACAGCACCTGTTCAATCAAGTTGGTTTCCCATCTAGGTACTGGCCAGGCTCGACGTTGCTTAACTTTGGCAATCGTATGAGAACTGGTCTATCACGATTTGGCTGTAACCTGAATGTGATATAACCTTCAAGTATAGGTTTTCCCCCGCTATCTGGAAGTAGAGCGTTCCGATAAAAACCTTTCATGAGTTGAAATGGTGTAAAGTGAAGAAGTAATTACCATTAATTTATATGGGAAAGATGTTTTAGCATTCCGAGACACCGAAAAGGGTGATGATGTGTGTTGGACTGAGTGGTGGGAAGTACAGGAGACTGGGGTGTAGGGGAGAGAGGAAGAGGGTGCACACTGACTCTATAACGGATTGCCGCACAACAAATGCCTATTTTCATAAAAGCGGCTTCTGCTTTGAGCTACCCCCAACACTGGTTTATTGCTGGGTTTAGGTTATTCATGTGTTCTGATACTTATATATATCTATCTATATATCTGGACTTCACCCAGCCCTAACCATTCATAGTAAAAACTTGAAATTTTGCACACACACTCCCCTCAATGAGTAGGGAAAATGTTGGGGTTTTTTTCAGAATTCCACTCCAAAATAGGTTTTTGGTTGGACATTCAATATGCAATGTAAGTTTATGCTAAATCGGTCACTAGTTTATGCCCACTTTGTTTTTTGAAAATTCATACTTTTTAGTGATCACAGCCCAACAAAAGGCGAGAGAAGTAACTTATTCATTGATCACCACTTTTTCCAACTTTTTTAATTGATCACCCTCAACACAGCATATATGGGTAGCAGTGATTCATAATTTCCCTTGGAATGCTAGTATTCAATATTATCTTGAATTTTATTATTATTAGATGAAGCATTCAACCATTAACTTTTGACCCAATATTTCTTTCATCTTAATTTTCATAACAACTCCTCAAATCTAACCATATAGACTTATTAGAAACCGTCAACATAGGTTTCTTCAGTTTTTAAGTTGGTCTGGCTGGCTATGTATGTATCACGTGTACAGGCCACACCAATGGAGCTAGTGGGCTGAAAATTAAAATAAAGAAATACTACTCAAAAATTAATAATGGTTGACAATGCTTCATCTAATAAAAATGTCAGATAATATTACTATCGCTAATGGCCGTAGACTGATGTTCTGAGTAGTTGAGATGAAAAACAACTGAAATTAAGATGAAAGAAATACTACTCAAAAATTAATAATGGTTGACAATGCTTCATTTAATATAATAAAATTGAAAACGCCCTGTTAGATTGTTTTTCTTTGAAATTAATTTAATCTTAGGCAAATACAATTCTAGAAAACAAGGATAAAAATCTTGATTTTTTTTTTTTTTTTTTTTTTTTTTTTTTAATGTTCTTATCACTATCATAGATTTCCCAAAGTGGCTTCTGCAGAATGTTTCTTTTAATGAAAATACTTTTGACTGTTTTCCAATTCTTACTGATTTCCTTCAAGAATCTGAACTGGATTTAGAGGTTGAAATTCGCAATGATATTAAAAATCATCTCTGCAGCTTATTAGAACCACTGAGTATTTTCCAAATTTGAAGAACAAAGATAATTATTTGGTACAAAATCCATTCAAAGTTGAAGAAAAGCCAACAGGATTTCTGGCAGTGAAATATGAAAATTTAATTGAAATTAATTCAGATACTCAGTTAAAGGCTAGGTTTGAAGGAGTTCCAGAAGCAATTTTCTGGTGCATTATATTTGACGAATATCCAGATTTACCAAAACAGCTATTCAAGTTTTATTACTGCTTGCAACAACATATTTGTGTGAATCTCGCTTTTCTAAATAAGTTAGCACAAAAACTAAATATTGCAACAGATTGAACGCTGTGCCAGATATGCGAATTCAATTATCCAATATTAAACCAAATTTTCAGAGGAGACTGGAGTCCAAAAAGCTTTGCATTAATCTGCTTTTAATAATTTTTTTTTTTCACAACAATTACAAACACTTCAAACTCGACACTGCACTGCTCTGTGTGCTGACTAATATATCTGGAGAATGTCAACTTCGTACAATGGCCAGTTGTCTTTTATTTAACCTGTTCGCTGCCATCTTGTGAGAGAATAACACACTATCATAAGACGACTTATCTTGTCCATGGTACTGGACTGATGCTTTACTAAGACAAGTTTTGTCATCCATGGCAGCAAACAGGTTATGGTTGCTTGATTCTTTTATTTTTTGTTTCTACAGAATTTCCTTTCAATCTGATTCATTCAATGTTTTGTACATTGTACAGAAATCAGGATAATAAAACATTTGTCTACTGTAAATCTTTAGTTTTCTTAATCTTATTGTTGCTTTTTATCACAACATTCTTAGATGAATATCTTCAGGCCATTAAAGTAAGCAGCATGAATGGGAATAAAGAAGTAACCTCTGAAAAGACTGCTTTGGTGGAAGTACGCCTGGGTGGTTCAGAGGGGGAGGCATTTCAAGAACCCCCCCCCCCCTCAAAAATTTTCTCGTGGTGGTGGTCACCATGAGAAAATTTTTGAAATTTAATCAATTTCAAAGATGTTTTGAAGCTATTTGGGATGAGTACTTGAACATACACTGGCTAATTTTTCTTATCTGTGAATTGTTCAAATAGAGAATTTTAGTAATATATAAATAGTGAGGGAATGCCATTCTCCTTCCCTAACTAAAGGAATGCTGTTTCCACAGCACTATACCACTACTTAAGACTATCACTTGTTTGCTACTTTGCCATTACTCTCCTCTCTCCTCCACTTGAAAAGGCAAAATCTGTTAACCCTTGAAACATCTGCTTAAAATTTTGAAAACTAGAAATGAATGAAAAAATTGTTTCCTTTTAACTGAATGAAAGTCAAACTTTTAAATATACAGGCATAACTTGATTAGTATGGTTAAACCATTCCAATATTCTCTGTACTGTTCAAAACCGCACTCTTCAAGGTCTCATTATAATTTAATGTGTTCTGGATTTTTTTCAGCTTATACTTAATTTCATTAATTTGTACAGCAATACCATAACCATACTACATCAAAACCGCACTATTCAAGGTATTCCTGTATTTTATTGTAAAAACTCTAAGATCTTTCCTAAATGTGAAGGAATGTGTATTTGTCTGTGATATTGATTATGACTGCAATTCATTTTTAAAAAGGCATTATATTTTGTTTCTGCTGTCAATATTTGAGATTTAATCTCATAAAAAGGTTTTTATTCAAAGTACTGATCCTTATTGTGCAAAATAATTATTTTTATTATGTTTTTACTAAAATGACATTACTAAATCTTTATTTTGATTGACATTTGTATTTGATGCACATTCATCTGTCAAAATGAACAAAACAATTTCAAAATAATTATATTCTGTAAAGATCAAACTGTCTGTTTCCTGTATAGATATAAAGAAAGTATCATTGTTGTTCATATTTTGGAATTAATGGTTGTATTAGATTATGGTTAACAATGGTTGAAAGGATTGTTCAAAGGACAGTTTTTTTTGTTTGTTGTCAAACTCCAGTACAAAGTCAGGAGTTGACTTTGTTTTCCTACTATAACAAAAACAACCCTCACCAAAATTAGGGGTGTAAACCGATATGTAAAATCCCCATTCCCCTACCGTGATTTGAATCCACAACCTAGTGATTGCTAGGCTGGTGTCTTACGGACTAAATTGACAAATCTTAGATATTAACAAAAATTTACCAT
>VCCN01002354.1:4637497-4650786 GCA_006491835.1 Architeuthis dux | reverse complement strand
ACAACATGTAATAAAAAATGCATTAACAGTTAACAACCATTAACATATTTTTTATTATATGTAGTTATCATTGGCTTTCACTTCCCACTATTTTAAGTATATCTGATATAATTTGAATAAGTTTTTCAGTCTGACTCCAAAAAGGAGGACAGGTTAATGTCCGCTGAACGGAAGACAGTGCTAAAAAGCCAGATATCTGGACACACTTGAAACTTACACAATGAATATCTTTTTGTATGTTATTGTAGATCTTGAGTATATATACAATAGCTCCCCCATCCCAGGTTTCGTCCTGTAACCACAAAAACGTATACAATGCCCAGTCTTAATGAGTTGAGAGGAAGGTGTTTGGTCTCCCTCCCCCCCACGTTTAGTTTTGTAGGAAAATGTATTTTTCTTATGTATTTTAATGTGCTTTGAATGAATATGACCTTCATATCTTCCAGAATTTTTTCATTTTTACAATGTACGTATAATGCTAAACTAAACTCTTATTTTTTGTCCATCGTTATGCAAGTATAGCTGTAATTTGCAATGTATAATGTTAAACTGGACCCTTATTTTGTGTCCATCTTTATGCAAGTATGGCTGTGAAAGTATGTGTTGGTTGTCAGTTCATAGTTTTTTAAAAACTTGCAATTCATAAGGGTTTAGTTTAGCATTATACATACATTGTAACTCGAACCCCCACTTTACGGCCAAATGACATACTTCCACTTAAAAGAAAAACATTCAGAGAGATTATTTATTCAAATACAGTTAACTGATAAAAAAGTGTAGGTATATGTTTTCTTGGATGGATGTCCCTGCCTTCTGTTGAATGGTCCACATACTGCCACTTTCTACCTGGCAGACTGGGTCAAGTCTCTCCCACTTCTGTCCAATGTTTCAAACTCAACTATTAGGACATGCAATGTCATTTTTTTACATCATAGAGAATAATGCTAAAAGTGACAGATTTAGTAATATTGAATAATGCTAAAAGTGACAGATTTAGTAATATTGAATAATGCTAAAAGTGAAAGATTTAGTAATGTTGAATAATGCTAAAAGTGACAGATTTAGTAATGTATTAGGTTGTTACACATGTTGTATAGTGGGACCCAAAGCACCAAATCGAAGATCCTGAGCTTGGAGAAAAAGGAAGACTCAAAACTTCTTTATAAAAAGATTACATGTGTCGTGGGAGAGAGGTAATGAGAGCCGACCTGTTCCCAACAGGGACACCGGCCTATATGCCTTCTGGCCCGGCCGCTGCCTGCTTGTCTCTGCTCTCTGTTCTGAGTCTCTGTTTCTCTCTTGCTTTTACACGCTGATGTGTTATTTTCTGTTTTTCGGACAACCACGCATATGCATCTTTCCCGAGGTCACCGGGGTCACTTCCACTTCTGCCCAGGTGTTAGCCCGGAAATGACCTTCCGTGGCAGTATATCATAACACACATGCAATGTCATTTTTCACATCATAGAAAATAATGCTAAAATGAAAGATTTACTAATCTAATTGCATTTTCTTGCAAATGTAATATAAATAGAGATATAATTTGTTATTATTGGAGTTTTTTGAGCCCTTAACAGCAATGATGTCTACCCAAGAAGTTAGACTAATTTTCAAGTACGATTTCAAATTAGGACACAATGCTGTTCAAGCTGGTGATAACATCAATATTTTAGAGTGTTTAGATTGTCTTAGTTTTGTTTATTTGAAGTTGTCATTCGAGGTTGGTTCACTTATGACTAACTGCAAAGCAGGAAATCTTCTTTATTCGCTTTCTTTCATCTCTTTAGCGTCATCGTCTTTCTCTTCAATTGGATTGCAGTATAAACACAAAAAGACTTTTGTATTGCGTTTTATTCAAATATAATGTGTTAACTGATAAGAACGTGTATAGGTTTTCTTGGATGGATGTCCCTGCCTTCTCTTGAATGGGCCACATACTGCCACTTGTCTATCCTACCGTGGAGCCTTGTGAAACTTTGCAAAACGCTTTTGACCCATTCAATGATTCACAGCATCTTCTCTATAAACTGTGCAAATCTTTCATTGCATTTTTACCTTTCTTAAAATAAAAAAAGCATAATATGCTGAAAATGTTGCTTATTCACTTCCATTTTCAATGTTAGAATCAATAAACAAAAATATGCCAGTTTTGACAAAATGTTTTTAAAAATGCATGCTTATATCACAGTTTTGACACAATACAATTAAAAGTGATTTTTTTCTCAATGAAGTTAGTTAAAACTAAACGCTCCTAATACAGGTCGAGTATCCCTTATCCGAAATGCCTGGGACCAGAAGTGTTTCAGATTTGGATTCTTTAGGATTTGGGAATATTTTGGATTTTTTCAGATTTGCATATATATAATGAGATAAACAAATACTTTCTCTTTTTCTTATCACTGTTATTCATAGCGGTATCTGCAGCCTTTTTTTGTCATTTTCAACAATATCTGTACAGATGAGAGAATAAGCAAAAAATACAGTGATTAATGCATGTAGGCTGGCAGTGATTATGATTTGTTTTGATTGGGACTTGTTTCATCTTTGTGATGTAAATATAGTTTTACATTTCTAAACAGTTAAACAAGGATAACCAAGCTTTTACTGTAGTCATAATGAGTTAAATGCCTTGGAAATCTGCCTCGTCTCTGATCTTTGAATCATAGTACAGCGAACACAGTTGTGTAATTTTCCACTAGGGACATCATGTTGGCTTTTAAAAGATTTCTGATTTTGGAACATTTCGGTTTTTTTGAGTTTTGGATAAGGGGTACTCAACCTGTACCATCTAATAACAAAAACAGAATGAACTTTTTGGCCCACCTAATATAAGACACATTTTCCATTAACCCTTTATAGGGCAGCCTTAAAAATATTTTAGATATAAAACAACCTTTTTGTATGTTAAACTAGACCTAATTATAAGATATTTTCAGTTGCAAGTTTTCTGAATTTTTTTTTTTATTTATGGGGGCAAAACCCCCTCTGATGAAGTGATTATATATGGTGCCTCACCCAAAAAGGGATCAAAAATGGAAAATATAAAAAAATTTTAAATTAAAGTAGAAAGTTAAATAAAACATAGAATTAAAGAATAACATGCAATATAATTAATAGATACCAAAAAAATTGATACTGACCAAAAAAAAATAACACCTCCGTGTTGAATTTAAAATTTTATTGCTTAAGCCAAAAACAGGCTATTCTACTGGAATGTGGTATGCTTCCAAACAGTTTCTGTCTTTGCTCAAGCACAAATGTACTTTGCAAAGCTTGCAGACCACATTGGTGCGGATTATGTTGTCTTTGTGGCTACAATATTTGCATGTGAGGCAGGTACTCCATGCAGGCAATTTAAGTGATCATAAATAGTCACTAGCCCCATAAAGGGTTAAGCCTATGAGATTTCGAAGTGCAGAGTTGGCCTAACTGGCCTAGCTATGTGTAAAATAACTGGGCAAATGGAGCCTTCCAGCCCTGTAAAGCAGTCCATCTAAGAGAAGGCTGTGAAAAGAACCTACAATCACCTTGTTTGTCTTGGCCCTCCCCCCAAGCTAATGGGGAAGGGCACCGAGCCTAAAGAGTGGATTCAGTGTGAGCAAGCTGATCTCCACTTCAGAAAAAAACCAACCAGCACAGACAGGAGGAGAGGAAACAAAACTCTCCCCTGATCCTTGGAATAAGCCAACAACAATAAGCCTCAGAATCAGGGGCGTAGCCAGGTTCTAACGTTGGGGGGAATGAGCAAAATAAAAAGAAGGTGGATGCCTAGACATGCACCAAATAATTTTAGATTCTGACTAGTTTTTACCTTCATCCTAATTTTAGTTGTTTTTATACAACTTATTAATTCAGGCCACTGTTTCTATGGCAACAAATAACAGCACAATCGGAAATAAAAAGTACACCTTCAGTGAGAATCAAACTCACACCCTCATTGCCAGAGAGAGACTAGTTTACGTCTAGCTGCTTTTACCAATCAGCCATGAAGATTTCATGGATTAGCAGAAGCTGATTTACACTTATAAACTCACTCTCGGTGCCCTCTCTGCGCCATATTTATGTTGTTTTACATATTAGACCTAGTAGTCTTTTTTATAAATCAATCTTTATTATTATTGGATGAAGTATTGTAACACATTTACAATTGCGCTGTTATTCGTTGCCATAGAAACAGTGACCCGAATTAATAATTGTAACTTACAACTTTTTATTGCATTTGACATAGAAACGGTGGCCCGAATAAGTTGTATAAAAACAACTAAAATTAGGATGAAGGTAAAAATCTAGTCAAATTTAATAAAAAGTGGTGTCTTATAATACTTCATCCAATAATAATAAAGATTGAACTTTAGTTTCATTCTAGATTTTTATTTTGTATTTAAAATCACAAAAACACACGAATAATAAAGTTTTAAAAGAAATCCATAAATGTTTTTTTTTCTTTTTTTAGTCCAAATTTAAAGTTGTATATGAAAACAACTGAAATTGAAATGATGGTTGAAAAGGCAGCACTCCTTAAAAATGAGCTTGGGTGGATCGACCGCTCCACTGCTCCCCCTCCTTCTATGCCACTGCTCAGAATAAGTTATTGCATAGGAATTGATAAAATCTGTAAATGGATTTATTTGAGGAGACACAGGTGTAATTTTAAAAGGCTTTTCATTTTTGGTTAAATTTCTTTCAAAACAGGCTACACAGGGTTGGTGTGGGTAAATTAAACTCGTTCTTATTTCCCCACTAAATTCCACATCTGCACATTTTTAACATTTTTCTAATGGAAAATTTCAGAATAGCAATCTTTTAGCATTAGTTTCAAACACGTGCACATTTCTACCTCTCTGATATCAGCAAGACAGAGAGTGATCAAAAGTTTGGATGTATATTGTTTGATAAATCCTACCCATGATATCATGAGTTACATAAATAATTAGTTAGAAATATTGGCTATTCTTCTGGTTTAATGAAACACAAAAACAGGTCTGGTTAGTCACTCAATAGAAACTGTCATGTGACCAACATCTTTTGGCAGCATGCCGTGTTGGGGATGATTAATTAAAAAATTAGAAAAAAGGGTGATCAATGAATAAGTTACCTCTTGCCTTTTGTTGGGCCATGATCACTAATTAAGTCAAATTTTCCATAAACAAGCATGAATGCTTTTTTTCTAGCCATAATAAGATGCAAATGTTTAAATTTACAGCCCTCTAGCTCCATTAGTGCAGCCTGTACGAGCCATACATACATACATACATACATGCATACATAGCAAGACAGATCAGCTTAAAACTCAAGAAACCTATGTTGACAGTTTCTAATATTAAATTTAGGATGTATATGCAAGGTTGATCAATTCCTACAAACACAGATCTCTTTACAGCCCCCCACAGCCAGAAGTCTAGTGTCATAACATAATTTGACTATTTTGAGTTTCTGTTCAGCTGTGAATACCATTTTAACCAGAACCTTGTAGTTGACTTATGACAAATATCATAATCCCAGCACCACAACCTGAAGACAAGAAATGTCTAGCTTACAAAATAAAGAAATAACATACATTTGAAATAATTACACTTTTGTTTAATCACCCAGTATTAATTTTGTCACTTATTAAATGAATACATGTACGCACATATACACACCAATTTAACTTTGCCCAGCCCTAACTGTTCATAGTAGAAACTTGAAATTTTGTACACACTCTCCCCTCAATGAGTAGGGAAAATTTTTTATTTTTTAAAAATTGGTCACAAGTTTGTGTCCGCTTGTTTTTTTTTGAAAATTCAGACATTTTTTAGTGATCACATCTCAACTTTTTAATTGATCACCCCCAACATTCATAATTGATTCATAATTTCCCTTGAAATGCTAGTATTTCATGTTTTGATTATTATTCGCTTATTCCTCTAAATTCTTTTTTATGATGAACAGTAAAAAAAACAGTAATTAGAAATGAATAAACCTAGAGTTATCTCCCTTAGACAGACTAATTACTCAAAAATTGGTGGCCAGCTTGTGTAACAATGCACCCGTGTGGTGCACCTTTAAAATGCTTTCGTAGAAGACCCAGTCCATCTTGTTATCGATGATCGTTGGTTCTCATTTGAGTCAGCCAGATCTTCAAGTCACTCCTGAAAGTGGGAAGGTTGGTCATGTCAAAATATAGTGAGACAATGCGAAAAATAAGGGATATAAAATTTTTTATTTATTTGCAGTTTTTTTAAACCATCCAATCAAAATGTGAAAACAACAAAGCGAATTACTATCTGCTACCCTTAATCATTGTCTCTCCTTTCTCCCATCTCTTGTTGTCTTCTTTCATCCTCGCCGTCCTTCATCAACCACTGCTCATCTTAGTAGCAGTCGCACTGCCCAAGACCTTCAACCCCATCAGTCAGTGGCTAACTGCCTTAAACTAACTGAAACTCCAAATTCAAAACTTTCCTTTGTCTCTTTCCAGCCAATCAATGTATAGTTTGGTTATCTCTTCTTATGACCCAGACACTTGAAACTTTTCAAGCCCAAATTTACTAGCATGTTCATACTATTCTCCACAAAATTCATAAATCTCATTTACCTATCCCCCACCACATTGCTCTGCCACAATTGGACTGGAAGTTTTTGAGCATTTTAATGCTTATCAAAGATCTCACTAAGATGTGCCGGGTTTTTTTTGCTATGTTAGTGTAACACACCCACCTACCCACAAACAGAAATATAAATGTTTCACCATGGAGGGACGAGATAGAAAAGTTTGTCGGTAGAATGTGTCAGAGGTTAGCACAATCTAGGTTGTCATGGAAGGAGATGGGAAAGACCTTTGTCTAGCAGTGGACTTATAACGGCTGATGATGATGATAGATTCTCTAGTCTTTCTCAGGTATCTGTTGTATTTTCAAAATATTTTGAGAATGTCAAGTCTTGGCATTTGATTCCCTTTTCCTATGCAACACTGTGTCTGTGCATTGGGTCTCCTGAAATTGTCATCGCCTGACCCACATGTTGAACTCATGTCCTTTCAGTGAACTATGTGAATTCACCAGCATTCCCATTTTGGGTGTCATGTTTTAAGAACCTCAAAGAAACTGTGACATGACCAATATCTTTTGGCAGCATGCCGTGTTGAGTGATGATCAATTAAAAAATTGGAAAAAGGGGTGACCAATGAATAAGTTACTTCTCTTGTCTTTTGTTGGATCACTAAAAAGTCTGAATTTTAAAAAAAAACAAGCGTGAATGCAGCTGGACACAAGCTAGGGAACAATTTAGCATAAACTCACATTGTACCCCACACTCAAAACCTATTGGGGGGAGGGTTAAAAAAATGAAAATGTTCTTTCTAAACATAATAAAGAGTAAATGTCTAAATTTTCTGCCATCTAGCTCCTTTGGTGTGGCCTGTACGCCTAATTCATACATACATACATACATACATACATACATACATAGCCAGCCAGACCAACTTAAAAACTCAAACCTATGCTGATAGTTTTGGTAACTGTTCTGGTTGATGGTTTCTAACAATGATTACAATACTTACAAAACAACTTTTCAAACTAAAAGTATCTCTTTCATGTTATGTACCTAATGTGTATTTCTCTCTTTTTCTAAAAATATTAGGTTTGTTACATATCAAATGTCAGTTTTTTTTAATAGTAAAATGTAGGATGATATAAACAACAAAAAACAGTAAATATTTGATCAAAATATGTTCCATTTGAAGCAACAACCCTTTTCCAATAATCCACTAAGGATAATATGCTGTTGTACACAAGATTTAGTAGTTGTGAAATATGAAATGTCATTTCTGAATAGTAAGATGAAAAATGATATAAACAACAAAAAACAGTAACTATTTAATCAGAATATGACCCATTTGAAGTAATAACTTATAATAATCTGTAGGAGAAATGTCTGGTGAATATGGAGGATGCTGAAAGACTTCATATCCAAATTCTTTAAGCTTAGACACAATCAGCTGAGAGGTGTGGGGTCTGGAACTCCCATGGAGCATTTCATTCAGTTCATGTGGGACCCATTTTCTCAGCTTTTTAACCTTTCTCATTGCCTGATGATGTGATCTGGTCGCAGTTGAAGTCTCCAGAAAGTGCTCAAACCATTGTTCATGGGTCGTTGGCCACTGCTGTCAATAATTCCTCATCATTAAGAACAGGTTTGGGTCTCCTTTGAGGTTTAATATTGGTATTCACATATTTCCAGAAATAAACCTATTGAACCAATGCTGAACAGTTCACACTGTATAAGGAGTAAATGTTTAAGTTTTCAGCCCTACATAGCCAGCCAGCTGGACCAACTAAAAAACTGAAGAAACCTATTTTGACAGTTTTGGTTGACAGTGACTAATAGTAACAATATCGGTCTGACAGCATACCAATGTAATAAACATATTTTTTAAACATTAATTGATAATAAATAAATAAATACTTCTTTCTTCTTCGTTTGGTGATCGTTGTATTAGTGGTAGGACCATCGAAATACAACTAAAACGTCTTTAGTTTTTGGTTGTTGAGTTCTCGCTTTATTCAAAGTTCGTGGGAGAGAAAATGAGACATTGAATGAGTGATGCAGTTTGTCTTTCAATCCTATTTTGTCTGGCACCTCCTAGGCCGCATAGAAAGGTGGCGATATCTGACACTTTTAAGCCTAAAACATCCTCGCGTGGGAATGGAAATAATACTAAATAAAAAGGTCTTGCTCTAAAGTCCCAGGAAACTTTTCTGCTTTTTTAATGAATAACCAACATTCACAATGCCCCAAAGGTAAGCTGTATAGCTTCTCCCTCCATCAAATCACTGCATCTTTTCAGGGAAATAGAGGATAATGTTCTCAGCTTATAAAAGCATCTATTCATCACATGTTTCATGGACTTTTAGGGTCATCTATTTCTGTAACCAGATGCTCCTTCCCATCCTTCCTCAGATATCGTTGAAGTGCTTTGAAAAATCCTGCAGCAGACTTAAGTCTAAAACCCTTTCATTTAGAAGGTAATGACCCAGAAATGTACTATTAGAAAGATAAAGCAGTTATCTCTTCAGTGGATCGTTTTTTCTCATGCCCAATTTTGTATAAAAAAAAAAATATCACTCTATCAGATCATTTCAATTTGAAAAAAAAAAATCATTCATACTTAATAGCAAACTAACTCCTAAGTTGGCCAGTAAATTTATTCATTTTTAGAACATTTTATTTTTATTATAAAAAACATGTATACATTTTGTACATCATAATACATCATAACACTCATATTTCCACAATATCTATGGCCTTAAACATTTGCAGTGGTGTAATAAACATCATAATTCTTCTTAAAATCATTTACATCTGTTGATAGCATTACATATTCCAGTAATCTATTCCATAGTCCCACCATTCTATTGCTAAAAAAGAATTTTCTGATATTCAATCTACTTCTATTTGATTCTACCGTATATGTGTGGCCTCTCAGTCCCTTGTATTTCCTTCTAGTAAAAAAATACATCAGGGTTTACTACTTCTAAACCAGGGATAATCTTAAAGATTTCTATTAAGTCTCCCCAATCCCTCCTATTTTCTAACAATGTTAACCCTAACACTTTTAGCCTATCCTCATAACCCATACTTTTTAATTCCAGTACTAACTTAGTTTCTTGTCTCTGGACTCTTTCTAAAAGACTCCAAGTACGGTGACCGGGCCTATGCACAGTACTTGAGGTGTGGATGTACATAAATCTTATATAGTATAAGCAACAAGTCCTTGTCTATATATGAACAGGTATGCTTAATCAGTCCTAGCACCCTGTTTGCCTTAGCAGCAGCAGCACAGGCAATACATTTGGAGAATGATAGTTTATCAGTTCCTATGATACCAAGATCCTTTTCATCATTTACAATACCCAGTATATTTCCGTTCATATAGTAATCATAGCACGGATTTCTATTTCCGATGTGTAACACCTTACATTTATCTTCATTAAAAGCTAATAACCATTCTCTTAACCATAGCATTAATTTATGTACTGTTCAACTCGCATATTCTCAAACCAAGTTCACATGAACAAAGAAAGTACAGTTACCCCTTGCCATTTGCATGTTTTCCATTCGCGGTTCAGTCATGAATAATTCAATGTGAATATTACTATATGGGCTGTACAGTATAAACAAAACGTAAAAAGTTTAGGAAATCATAAACACAGACTTTTGACAAAAAGTAACATGTGTCGATAAAAACCTCTGGAACTTGTAATCTATTAATTTTACCGTAATAATCTTTGTGTTATTATTAAGAAGAAAGATTGTAGAAAATTATCAACTAAAAATTATTTATGTTGTTCAAATAATTATGAGCAATACTTTTTTTATGTATAAATTATCATTGATAAAAAAGTATTGCACATAATTATTTGGTAGTTTGATTAACTCTTCCATATAGCAATGTGAGTTCACTTTTTTAATCTCCTTGAAAAATTCTAGAAGGATAGAAACAAAAAAAATTGCCTTTTTTCATTTAACAATTTAATTCTATTAAAAACAACATTTTCAAGAAATTTAGCATTCAGAACCACAAAACATGACAAAATGCAACCCTTGTTATGTTGATTGCAAAAAATTTGGTTCTTGAGTAATGTTCCTGTTTTTAACTCTCAAACCCAAGCGATTAGAAGTAAAATGGCTGTTTGTTCAAATAGTTATGACCGGTACTGTATATATACACACACACACACACACAGGATGGGTGAGAGTTAACTCCCTACTAGAAATTATATATAACTTTTGTAAATATTGCTCTATTTTAGTGACACCCTGTGACTTCTTCCTGTGGGGGTGGGCAAAGGAGGAGGCGAACCACAAACTCTGGAGGAACGCATTTGACATGTTATGACCAACATACTGCCAGACTTCCGGCAAAGGTCTATCGAGGCCATACAAAACGCTTACAGAAATTGGTGTACAACGCCAGTGCCTATGTTGAATTTTAACACAGCAGGCAAATTCTAACATTGTATGGTCCAAAGTAAAGCTAGTTTGACTACAATCAATCAAAAGTAATAAAGTTATTACCAATTTCCAATAGAGAGTTTCTTTTCACACAGTATATAAACTTTCAATTTCAATATTTTTGTCAACTTTCAATTTTTTGCAGGAGGTGGCAATGTGTATTTGAGAATGTTGAAAACCCCATCAGTAAGACGAGCATTACTCATCGGCTGTGCTATGCAGTTCTTTGCTCAGTTTTCTGGGGCAAATACTGTCATGTAAGTAAAGTTTGGTAAATAATATTTTCAAAAATCCATACAAGGTCTGTCCAGCCATTTAATATTAACCAAAAAATAGCCTACCTAGGGTAATGGCACCTTACTCCCCTTTGAACCTCACACAGATCCCAGTGTCCCTTCAACTTTACAAAACAGTCTAAAAAGTCCTCTTTTGGGATCGCATCAGCTGCCACGTTGCATTCTCCTTAATCTCCTTCAGTCTGAAATCTCTTTGGGAAATGCCAGAAGTTGCATAGAGCCAAATCTGGACTGTAGGGGGGCTAAAGGACTTGGGTGATGTGACGTTTGGCCAAGACATGAAGAATGGGCAGGCACGGCCATTGTGAATGCGGCAGTCACACAGTACTCAAGCTCACTCAATGGTGTCTCATTGCCGACTGAGTGACCCCACAGGAAAGTGTTGATGCATGCATAGTATGGTTCCCTCTGTTTAATTGCCAAGTTACATCAAGGGAGTTGGACGATGAGATATCCCACAAGTAATTTCTTTGACCTGGAGCAACTGATGAGATATCTTGCTAGAGAGTTCTTTGTCTTCTGGTTTTTTGGAAGATGGTGATTCTTCTTAATCAGATAGTGATTCAAGACAATTCATAAAAGGTGATGAAGGCAGTTAAAGCAATGATTGTCCTGGAGCAGCTGATGAGATATCTTGCAAGAAAGTTTTGTTTTCTGTCTTCATCTTACTATTCACAAAACGAGATTTCATATGTAACAACCTGATAATAATCTAATAACTAGCATTCAAAGGGAAATTATGAATCACTGCCACCCATATATGCTATGTTGTGGTTATCCATTAAAAAGTTTGAAAAAGTGGTGATCAATGAATAGGTTACTTCTCTCGCCTTTTATTGGGCTGTGATCACTAAAAAAATGCCTAACCATTCATAGTAGAAACTTAAAATATTGCACACACATTCCGCTCGATGAGTAGGGAAAACCTTTTTTTGTTTTTTGAAAATCCCCCTAGATAAGCGTTTTATGTGTGTATGGGGGTGAGGGATATCTTTTCCTAAATTGATCCCTTAGTTTGTGTCCAGCAGTGTTCACGTTTGTTTTTTGAAAATTCAGACTTTGTTATTGATCACTGGCCAACACAACTCAAGTGAAGTAACTTATACATTGTTTTTTTGTTTAAATCATCATAAATTCATGGTTCAAACCGTACTGGTAGCATTTTCATCAAGGTAATTTAATTTTACCACCACCACTTCTTAAAATTACATGGTAAAAAGAAGCATATATGGTGATTAATGATTTCCCTTGGAATGCTAGTTGTCTTTATGACATTGATGCCACTTTTAAGCCACTTATTTGGGTTTTTTTGTACAGATATTACAGTGGAATCATCATAAAAATGACTGGCATTGGAGATGTGAGTGCTGCTATCTGGAGCTCAGCCCTCATCAATTGTATCAACCTTATATTTGCCTTTGTTGGTGTCTGGTTGGTTGATGTACTGGGAAGACGAACACTGGCAATTGTCGGCCTTTTTGGTAAGTCTTTTTTTTTTTCTTTTGTAAATAACAAAATAGTTTAGCTCTGCCAACAAAGTTGGAAGAGGTATATATATTTACTTGTGTCTGTCGGACTGTCTGTCCACACAATATTTCCAAAAGTTCTCAATTAAATTAAAGAGCTTATTGGGCTTTGTTCCTCTTCCTGTCTTGTCTTCTATTTTGATTTATTACTTTTATAATAAATAATTTCATACAATGACTGCTTCGATAACAACAACAGTGCCTCCTGCAAAGCCTTCATCAAATGATGGGCCCTGGCTTTAACAACATTACCTCTTACCCAGAGTGCCGCAGCAATACCTCACAATATCACTAGCCTTTGTTGGTTTTCTGTCTTAGTGTAGTAATGCCAGGTCAATGCAGATGCAGCCTCTGCCAACTCTTCTTTATATATTTCCTCTTTTCTGGTGTAGATATTTCAAGTTTAACCAGGTATAGATAATATATATACATATATATATATGATAATTATAACGACACTTATTAGTGAGAG
>VCCN01002354.1:4602941-4615940 GCA_006491835.1 Architeuthis dux | reverse complement strand
CAGAAAACTCATGTGTTTGCAATCCGATTTCTCACATTTTTGTATGAAAAGTATACTGAGCTGTACACACTTTTCTCAATCTTTCATTTCCATTTTCCATTGTCAAATTACCTCTACCATTCTGTTGGATTACCTTACATCCATATAACAAACATAATGTATATATATGAAATATATATTTCCAAATATTGTCTCTGAAGTATTTTTCAAAGTTATTCTTATTTTTTCTTGACTGCGGTTGTTTCATTCTGTTCTTTCCTGACTTGTTAAATATTTTTCATTTTGTTTTGTACATTTACATAATTAACAGTTTTTTGGGTTTATTTTTAATTAAAATGAATAAATAAATGCCCTTTTTGCATGTTTTGTTTGTCTGGAAGCATTATAACTTCACTTGAAAAATAGTAAAACATTGTATTTTTACTTTTTGGTGTACCACTGAAAATTCATTTGCCGTCTAACACAGATCTTGAAATGTTTTCAAATGATAAAACATTTCAAGTCTTTGTTACGGTTGCCATCCATCTGTATCCCCCCCTCCCTCCCCGAACATCTCCTTCATTTGGGTTTCAAAATCTTCATATGGAAAGATTTTTTAAATGCTTCAAAAGCCTGCAAAATTAATTATCACAATTGCTTCATGAGTTACATAGCATCAAAATGTGTGTCGGGCAGGGCAGGATGTCTTCGGAATGTCCTATATTTTGGATGTTCAGATATGGCAACCCTACCATTTGTTAACCTTATTTTTTTTTTTTTAAAGATTCTACCAAAATGAAAGAACAATTTTTTTATCACTGGATAAATGTTTAGATGTTTCGTTTGCCAGTTTTATGATTAGTTATCAAATAATTTCTCAGTTCTGAGCTTTGAAGATTCTGTTTTAAACTTCTTTTTCCCCTTTGATAAGATATCCCCTGCAGGGCCAGCCCTTGGGTCCCTGATGCCCCGGGCCAGCCCTTGGGTCCCTGATGCCCCGGGCCAGCCCTTGGGTCCCTGCTGCCCTGAGCAAACTTAACTTTGGTGCCCTTTAAAGTATAATATCATCTTATTTATTTATGTTTTACAGTGAGAAAAATAAATACATACGAATAAAAATGTTATTACAATAAACAAGTTGTTGTCAATCATGAGAATTTCCTTTGCCAATTGTTTCTGTTGGTTTCACCACAACAGAAAGTATTTAACTGTCAGATATTCCTGAAAAATCACATGGGGATTTTCTGATTTTGACTGTTTTCATTCTGTTTTATTTATTCATTTTTCTATCCTTATTTGGAAAGACCTACTGTCTCAGACACATGACAGGCGCCCCCTAGCACTTTGTGTCTTGGGCAACTGCCAGTGCTGCCAGTACCTTGGGCCAGCCCTGATTCCCTGGCTTATTTTACCTCTTGTGCTCCTATACATTCCAAACCCAATAAACATTGTAAGTAGTAAGAGCTTTACTACACATAAGAATATTTACTAGATTTTCAGAGCCAATGAAACAAAAATCTCTTGTAGATTATAATATACAGCATTGTTGGTAAATTGACTCTGGATCTTTATAAGGCATCCCAACCATTTAATGGATTATCCTAAGCATTGGCGCTTTTTATGGCTTATATTCTTTTTTAGAACGTCATAAGTTAACTCATTTATAAAATAACTTTTGATTTTGCACTGAACCAACATATTTTGGCATCCTGTTACATTTTAGAGCAAGAATGAGTCTATCCTGAACTTCTTACGCCCAGTCACTCTGATTTTGCAAGATCTGTGTCAAAAAACACTGTTACAGATTTAGCTATTTTTTAGCTAAATGTGGAATTTTTATGGCCTTTTTTTATGGCTGTTATAAAGAATAAAGAAATTCTTCTCCACTTGAGAACAAGGATTTTAGCTATATAATTATATATTGTATAAATATACATGTTTTTATGCAACAGAAATCTTGCATTATGGATGAAATCTGGCAAATTATGGATGCTTGCCCTGTATATTAAGAGATTCTTTATAGGCTGTTTACAGTAGAGGTGACCAGGGTACAGTGAGACAAATCCATTTTCTCATAAACTGTATGCAGGAAAGTGCTGCCATCTTTTGTAGATATGCACTTCTATGATACGATCAGAGAATAGAACAACATTCCATAGACTCCTAAACGGCTGGACCCTACAAGCTGAACATTTGTGTATACGGGTCAAGTTGCCCTTATACACAAATGATGGCAGCACTTTCCTGCCTACAGTTTATGAGAAAATAGATTCGTCTCACTGTACACCATGTCTCATTGTGCCCCAGTCTCCCAATATACTTTTAGTGCATGTGGGATATGTTTTTTAAGCAAAGAAATTGAGTAAAAGAAAAACAATGATATATTTCCGTGATTCCTACTCTTAAATTATAAAACAAAAAAATTTGCTTCAAAATGAAATGTTGGATGGAAAAACTGCTATGAACTATAAATGAGTCTCCATGGATTGTTCTAGAAATGGAGACAATGTTGGGTGGAAAAACTGAAATTGTAAGGGGAGGTGTAGGTGGCCTAACAGTTACCAGCATGAAGGATGGAATCAGCGAACCAAGTTCAAACTCTGACTAGGACAGTTTGCATTCACTTCGCACTAATGCCCTATGGAAAGGCATGAGTCCACTTTTCCCCTCCAGCTATGGGTAAAATAGCAGAGCAGTTAGAGCCCATTAGCCCTATAATGCAGTCCATCTTGGGCATCGGGCTAGCACCCCGGTCCCATAAAAACCCACAATTGCTATGAACTATAAATGAGTCTCCATAGATTGTTCTAGAAATGAAGACAAAAATTGTTGTGTCATGCAACAAGGGATACAACTTTGCTTTGCTTTTTCTAAAGGCTTAAGATACAAATATGTAAATAAGTAGATGTATCCTCTTTATTTGGTACAGCCTTTCGAATTGTAGGGTAGAAGGAACATTAATAATTATTTGAGATAAGGCATCTCAAATAATTGTTGCTTTTAGTTACTGTAGTTCATGAGAATAACTTTGTGTTTCACTATAATTTGATGGCATATAAGACCCGCAGGCATATAACCCCGCCCATTCCAGCTGCGAATATTTCGAAAAAAATCTTTGCTGTATTTACAGGTAATCTTTGTGTATTAACATTTAATGTTATGTTGGTTTTAGAATCTCACAGAGAGCCATGGAAAGAGCAATGCTAGGAATAACTCTAAGAGATAGAAAAAGATCAACATGGACCAGAGGGAGGACTAGAGTGAAGGATATTTTACAAATAATTAAGCAGCAAAAATGGAGATGGGCTGGTCACCTAACAAGAGATGACAATAGATGGGGTAGGACAGTAAACGCAGTAGGAAAAGACCAAATACAAAATGGAGGGATGAGATAGAAAAATTTGCTGGTAAGATGTAGCAGAGGTTAGCACAATCTAGGTCATCGTGGAAGGAGATGGGAAAGGCCTTTGTCCAGCAATGGACCCATAACGGCTGCTGATGATGATTTAATGTTATTGAAATATGTAGCTACAGAATAGCAGGACAAAACAAGCAACAAAGACAGCAGGAAAAATCTTTTTTAATAATGATACTCCTGTAATTCACAATAGAAAATAAAAGTAGCTTAGCTATACCTCAACTTCACATTTAAGGCCTAGGGGGATATTTTAAAGCCATTTGGGGTGGGGGGGGTCTTATATGCCATCAAATACATTAATTACCCAAGATCTGATGGTATTTCCAGTATTCTCAAAACGGTCCAGCCGAAGTTGAAAGAGACGATTTAAGTCTGCCAGAGCTTATTTTTCTATATTGATTTGTTAATCTGCTCACAGGTGATGTGTGATGACAGGAAAACTATTTTCTTTTGTATCAGCAAGGAAGAAAAATTATTTTATCAAAATTTTTCAGTCATAAAAAAATGTTAATGAGTCAATAAGAAAATTTTGTCTTGAATTTGTGGCCTTGAAAAACTCTTTAAAAAATCAGGTACTGTCTTTGTTGGAAAAAATAAATTAAATTCAACAAAAAAGTCATTTCCCTTTTCTTCTGCAAAAATCTCATTTTCCGATCAAGAGATGTTTTTCAAAGAACTATTTTCAAATCATGCTAGCACCGGACTTTATTTTTGAGTAAAGATATGTAAAAGTAAGATTTCTTCTAAAGATATTCATACAAAAAAAACACAAAATTTTGTGAAAATCTTAATCTTTCCATAATACCATGGCAATTTTTATTAACTTTTGACAAGTTTTCCTTTCATCATATTTTTATTGCTATTTATCACAATGCCCAGGTGATTTTTACATTTAAACCTTTAGAGACTCTTGGGACATATATATCCCAAGGTTTCTATGACTGCTGGGATATATATTTCCCATAGATCTCTTTTAGAAGTCTACTGGGACATTTTAATTCAGGCATTAAGCACCTTAAAAGGTTAGTCTTGAAAGCAGCCGGGATTGAAAAGAAAAAGAAGTAGCCTCCATTGAGATTTGAATTACATCCTTTATTGTTGGGAGCCTGTCTGACATGGACAGCACCTTACCAATTAGGCCTTGGAAACCAACATAATTCAAATTTAGTCATATAGCTACAATTTTCCTTATCTTACTTCATGCCATATTTTTTACTATTTATGCTGCTTACTTCATGGTCTTAGAATGTAAAAACGACCGGGGCATTTCAATAAAGAGCAACAAAAATAAGATTACAGAAAAACTAGTCAAAAATTAAAAATGAAAATGCTTCATCTAAGAAAGTCGTACAACTTGGCTATTTTTCTGTTAACACCACAGGCCATATAAACTATGTAGTTTTGGAAATTTTACACTACCATTGCTTAACTGGGTGAGTCAGTTCTTTGAAGAATTTCCAGTTTGTTGTGACAAAAAAAGATAGTGTCTTACAATAGCTTTCATAAAATAACAAAAAAAATGTTGTTTTTTTTTAAAGATTGAAAAAGAACAATGGGTAATATAGTGGAAGCCACTTATTGTGACCACTTTAAGTGTTTGTGACCGACTGATGTTGTTAACAAAAACTGTTTGATAACATTATCTGTGATTATAATAAACGGCTTCCTCTGTCTTCATTTTCAATATTTTGTCAAACATTTCATTACCTTTCAAATGGTTTTTTAGACGATTGAACTCTTTCTTGTTGTTTGTGTTGTAAACACAACGTTTCGGCTAATCCATTCTTCGGCCTTCTTCAAGTATAAAATCCAAGTGTGATGGGGTAAATAGAAGTTGTTGTTCAGGGCCCGAATGAATTGATTGGCCGAAACATTGTATTTACAAGAAGGAGCCTGAAGAACTATTTGAATGTTAATGACCCTTCTCAAAACTATAGAAAATATCTATTTCATTACCTGTAAACAGAGGCGTAGCTGAGGAGGGGGGCTATTTGAAAACACCCCCCAAAAACCCCAAGGAAGCCCTCCCCCCAAAGCTTTATAAATAGTAGTTCACATACTGCATTTCTACTGACATTATACAATAACAAGGATATATTTGTAAATACATGAATTGCATAAATAATAATTCAACCTTTGGGGTTATTTTTCATCAATTAAGTAATAGTACATGTCTATTTATTGCAAATTTTCTTTTTTCATCAAATCTCACTAAATTTTGGAGGGGGCCCCTCAAGGAGCTTCCCAGGCTCCGAAATCTCTAGCTACGCCACTGTCTGTAAAAACATCACTGTTTGTTTCTCTACATTGAATAAAATCTTTTGTATTTTGCTTTATTTTCATTGTACTTTTAGTTGATCTCCTGAGTTGCATTCATTATGATCCAATTGGGATTCAGAAATCCTTCTTCTATTCCATTTATTTTTGAGGATTGTACCACTCAAAAAGAAATATCTTACGAGTTTCTGCTTTTACTACTATCCCCCCCCCCTTGACATTTTTTTTTTCTCAATTTATTCATTGTATTATGAAAATAAAACCGATGATCAGACTTTTATTGGATAGAATGCCTGAATAGAGAGATTTGTTTTTCTGTATAATTTTCCCTCTTTTCAGTTCTTAAAATAATTAATTTTTTATTTTATTTTGTACTCTTCATAAACTTCTATGGTGTTTATGTTAAAAGAAATTCACAAATTGAAAATTCTGTATGTTCCCAAGAGTATTGGGGAGTGGTTCTTAGCCCTAATTCACCCCCTCACCCTTTCAATCCAAGGTTTCCTCTATTTCCCGCCCATTTGGAATTGTCATCTCATAATTTTTTCACCACTATACTTTCCATTGTATGTTCCTTCCCGTAGGAAATTCCTCTCTTGAGAGCCACGGGCCTCATTTGAGAATCACTGGTTATAGACTATGCTGCCCCGTGTCAAGGACAACTTTTTACAGTTATTACTGCCTGGGCAGTACTTATGGGAGAGTGGTTTGTCACTTTGTTCTGCATCAACCATTGTGGCATGCCAGAGACAAGACATATTTTGTCAAGATATCTGGTGATGGGACAGAGTGCAGGGATGTGGATTCATGCCTTTCCCAAGAATATTAGTACTAAGTGAACCTAAGCAGCTTCATTTGGAATTCAAACCCAGTTTGCCAATTTCCCATGTGAATAACCACTACGCCACCCCCATCCCCAAGAGTAACAATGACATCATGTATTATAATACAAATGAAAATGAAATGAATGTGGTCTACCAATTTCTGTAAGTGTTTTGGTATGGCCTCGATAGACCTTTGCAGGAAGTCCGTCGGTATGTTGGCCATAACATGTCGAATGCGCTCCTCCAGTTGATCCAGAGTTTGTGGTTTGGTGCAGTACACAGGAAGAAGTCACAGTGTAAGTTCAGGGCTTCGTGCAGGCCATTCATTTTTAATAAGGAGTTAATTCTCACACACCCTGTATACAACTGAATAAATAAGATGTGTGCAGTTAAAATATCCACATTTTTGATCAACCGCTATAGGTTACTTGTCTGAAATTCTGAGATAAAGTATTGTCATTATTCCATAAATTATTTGGCCAAGTATCCTTATCTTTGTTGTTTTGATTACCACATTGCAGCTGGTATGTTCTCTGGCCTTCCTTGGGTGTGTATCATACATCTGGTATTCCTTGAATAGAGCTCTAACAAAAACTAAGTTGAAATGTGCATTCCCTCCTACAAATCTCTAATAGCTACTTATTGGAGTGTCGGCTGATTTATTTTCTTTTTTTTTTCTATTAACTAATTAAATTACTTATAACTCCAAATAAGAGCAGTCAGGATGTTGAAAATGGCCTCAACAGCTGTAACATGTACATCAGAAGGCATACACATGACTACGTTCATAAAAATGTTAAATTTAATATTTTGAAGTTTTAGAATTTTAATATTTTATAACGTCTAGAACACTGAAATTGAAAATATTTTTCATTTTCATAGTCTATTGTAACTCCAAATAAGTTTCTTTATGTTAGTTTTGTGAATAAGATTTTTTGGCTATAAAATTTGAATTTGACTCCAAACTGTGAAAAAAATGTGCATAATAAAAAAAATAAATAAGGGACAAAAAGCTTTACTTTCAAACCCTAAAAACTGATTTTATTTTTTATCATGCTACACATAGGTTCAATCAATTAATAATTACCGCTTGTAATTCATTTTCACTTCATAGATATATAGATTATGATTGAAATATGTCAGCGAAAGATATTAAATTATTGAGCCAAATTTTCTTTTCCACAAAATCAATGAAAACAGAGTTCAAAGTAGGATGTTTAATTGACTAAAATATTTTTTAAACTGATACCTGTTGATTTTTAAGAAAACAAAATGGCTGATTATGCTTCTTCATCAGATTCTTAATAGAAATAACAAATACCAAATTTCTTTGATACAAAACAAACAGAATGAATCATCCTTATTTTGTGCTTTTCTTTATCATATAAAGCTCGACATTTACTGAAAGATACCCTTGCTTTACTCTCCAATCAATTTTAAATAAACTAAATAATTTTTTTTAAAAAAGAAATCCTCCATCCCTTTGCCTTTTTCATGTGATGAGATGAGAATTACATCAATCGTAGCAATAATAAAATTGACTTGGACATTCACTGATTCATGACTCCATCCACACATCATTGATTTCCTCTATCCCCTTAGTCATCGCTTCAATGGACTTTATTTTTTTATTTGCACAGTTTTTGTGATATCTTTAAAATAAAAGGGGGAAATTTTGCCAGAGAACCATTCAATTTCAGATATTCAGAGTTGTGGACAAACAAAAAAATTCTTTGGATCAGCTGGTGTATTTGTTCATGGAGAACTGATTTTATTGAATAAAGATTTCCAAAATGGGGGTAATTACCCCCAATGGGGTAATTTGAGAGTTTTTTTTAACTATTATTTGTATTTGTTTTCACTTATACTTTTTTTGTACTTAAATGTTCTTTTTTATGAAAATATATTGTTTACTTACCTAAATGTTTTATTAATTTGTTCAATTTTGCTTGTGAATAATGAGATTTACTACAATTCTGGAAATACGTAATTCCACCTAAAGGTTTGGGAACCATTAGATCTGCTAGGTCACATGCAGTATCGCCCATAATTTTCTTCTAAACCAAACATAGCAGGATTTTTCTAAACCAAACATAGCAGGATTTTATTATTTCTTGCGGAACATTACACAATCAAAACAGATATTATCAGGTATTATTTATGACCAAACTCTACAGCATTGAAACTCTTTCACCAAACATATTTTTTCGTAGGGGTGTACTCATTTTTGGACTGTAACATATTCATATTTTTTCAAAGTTGTAAAAGAGAATTAACTTTCTATTAAAAAGTGGTAGGGGTGTACTCATTTATGGGCAACACTGTAAATGCTTCCTCTAGTATACAATCATCCTTCTCTTCTGTCTCACTTTTAAACAATCTCCATGAATTAATAATAAAAGTTAAAGAAATATAAAACTGACATTGTTTGAGAAGTATTGGTTACATTAGATTGTTCAGAAAGTTATGTTGCAGTTTAGGAGGAGGAGGAGTAATAAAAATCAATTCAAAGGTAATAAAATGTCAAGTTTATTTGTTCTGCACATAATAGTAGCAATGTCAAAAGTATTTAATGGCATGCTTCAGCAAGGTATATTAAGAAAAAAATGTTAGTGTATTTATGGGTCAGCATTTAATGTTATTGAAATATTTAGCTACAGTATAGCACAGTGTTTCTCAACCTTTTTCAGCCCAACACCTCCCTATGACACCTAGCTAGCTGTCAACGCCTCTGTATGACACCTAGCTACCTGTCAATGCCTGCTGTAGTTTAAATATGAGAAGTACTCAATACAGATTCTTTTATAGACACTAGCTGAAAATACCCACCCCCAGGGCGGTTACCACCAGCTATTTGGAATCTACGGCTGTAAAACCTTGAGTTAAGTAATGATTTAATGTTTTACGGTCATAGGATCCATATAGCTGTGGATAACAACCCATGAGGGCAGGTATTTTTTTTGGTTAAAACTGTTTTTTGGTTAAAACACAATTTTCTATTGCTCAACATTATATCTGTTAGTTCTTAAGGAAAATAAAAAGTCGATTGAATGTTAATAAAAATTGAAGGTAATTTGGGTGTTGTTTTTAAGTAAATAGTAGGCACTTCTTACATAATGTTCAGTTTACTGTTTAATTTACTCAAAACAAACTTAAATATGAGGGTAAATTTAAATAAAAACCGTCTTTTTTTAAAAGAACTTTAAGATTTATTTACTGCAGATAAATTGAAAAAGATGACAAAATTTAAGTAAAAATCATAGTTGTTAATGTTCGACAGTAACTATTAGTAGTTAGAAAAAGTAACCATTAAGATTCAGTTTGAACTTATTTTTTGTGTGTCTGTCAATTCTTTAATAACAGGCATCCTAATATTTGAATAGCAAATAAGTAATTTTATGTGCTTCATGAAGGTAAATAATAGCTGAAATTAATACAATGGGTTTTGGTTAAAAATTGGTTTAGTTTACTTCAGTTTTCGAGGAAAAAACTTTTTTATTCACCTTTTATGTAATATCGTATGAATACTAAAAACAAAATTGAACCCCTATCCAAATAAAGGCAGTGAATGTCAAAAAAATTAAATAATAATTTTGACTTTCTTAGTTTTAGTTATGTAAACAAAAAACAATAAATAAGCCAATTTAGTCTTCCGTACTTAAAAATTCTAAACTTTACATTTTGTACAGACTTAAATATCTAAAGCCTGGAAGCGATTTTTGTGGGTAAAACACAATTGTCAGAGAGAAATGTTGTGACAGAGAGGTTAAGCAAATCTCCATTATATATAAGATGTGGTAGCTTGTCATTATAAAAACATCAACATTCAGTTCAAAGGTTTTATTAAGGAAAATGTTATGAAAGTATATCAATGAATTTCTAATGGGTGCTCATTATCAAATTAATTGTGGCTGCAAGGCAATTTAAAAGGTTTATTAAAATATAAATTATGTAAAAGAGTATATACAACATAAATTTTTACTACTAGTGTGAACCTTCAGCTTGATGATTTTTAACTCATGTGGCAATATCTGGCTCACTGCTGTATAATCGCTGTGAGAGAAAGAGCCGTTGTTGAGAGAGGAGAGATAAGATAGTTTCAGAGAAAGGGAGATGATCATTTCTTCCGGGGCTGCGATGATGATGACTCTCTGTCCGGGTCTGCTGATGGGAGCTGATCTTTCTGTCGAGGGAAATTCATTTCAGGCAAAAACTCTCCCACATGTGTGGAGAGAAAAGACAACAAATTACACGGATCTTCAATTTGAAATCTGGGGTTTTATTTCCGCATATGAAAGTTAATTTCTGAGCTGGTCTGCAGATTTCATCGAGGTACGGAAATTCTGTTGCATTTCGACTCCTAACTGAGTTGGTCACTTTTCAGAGTTATTACTACAAAAATCAAGCTTTTCTGCCTCTTCCACCCAGCCGGGTGGAAGAAGCCATTTCGTCTCTGACCTGGTCACTGCTTTCACCCCCACCCTGACGGGCGGGGACGCCGTCTGGTGTGAACTCTGCTAACCGTTTCAGGTCTCAACCCCAACTGCCTGTTTAACCGTTTCCTTCTATCCCTTTATAACTGCTACTAGTCATACGATCCCCCCTATTTTCAAATCTTCAACAGTTTCCGGTAACCCGATCTGTCCAGTTTATCACGTACGCAGTTTAACACAGATTTCAAATCTGACCAGCTCCCAACGGCTACCAGTAACATGATCTGGGTGCATTTTGTTACATCACCATGACTAACAATCTCCAAGCGTTTTTTTTTCCTTCCTAAGTATATGGCTCACTGCACTTAATCCCCATTCTACAAGGCAAGAAGAGGGAAAAGCAATGAAAAGCAGTTTTGTTTTTTTCCAAAGAACAGGAAATTTCCCATACTGGTGCAGCCACATTTCATAATATCCTCTGCTTTCTTCATCATTCTGCAGTTCAGTGATTTCTTCTTGCAAGTAGATTTCTTATTGTTCAACCTTGCAAATGAATGGATTCATAATCCATAGAATAACAGTAACACTACAGGGCATTAAGCACAATAGTTTGCCAGTTACTTGTATAGAAAAAATGGTTAGCGAAGTAAGCATTTAATAACTGCCTAATTCTAATTCCTTCTTGTTTGTAAACAGATACGACTGAACAACAGCCATTTGTAAATCAGAATCATAGATATTTATGGAATCTTCACAACGCCTCCTCTAGAAGCTCAAACACCCTCTTACGGTCTTTAGTCACCTCAACGCCCCCTTTAAACAGCCCACGTTGAGAACCACTGGTATAGCAGAAGAAAAGAAGGACAGCATAGTTTACCACTTTAAGTATAGCTTAAATGCTTTCCTCGTGTAGCCATCTTGCGTTGTGTGCTAAATGAATATTCATCTCAGATGATTATATTTGAGTAAATAATATTACAGTATTATGGATTTAGGCTATGTACAAGGGATCGCAGAATATTTACCGACAACAAGTTACTGACAGCAAATTATCGAGATGTAAAATTCATCGAGATATATATTTAGAGAGATCTTTAAAATTACAAAAAGGTTGAGAATTAAAAATAATTTACTGGAATGAAAATATATTAAAAGATTTAGCAATCGTTCGGTGGAGGGCACATGCCCTTTTTTTTAAGCTATTTACTTCTCAAACTTTTGATGAAAAAGCGATCACTTATACTTAAAGTGGTAAACTATGCTGTCCTAGTTTCATGTTTTGTCCAATTCTTTTCTTCTGCTATACCAGTGGTTCTCAAGTCATGTTTACAAATTTGTGATTCCTTTTCAGAAAAATTATCAGTGTTTAAATGTTCTTCATCGAAAGAGCAGTGGCGGATTCACCATTAGGCTGAGTAGGCGTAAGCCTAGGGGCTTCAAGAGCCATAAAAAATGGTTTGTGAGTGTACCCAGGACTATTTTAGATGATGTTTGCAGATATTTTTTCATATCTGAAATATTATAAATACTATAGGCATCCCATTTTAACGAGGTTTGTTACAGCGAGGTTCGCAATAGGTCAGAATTTCCCTTTGAATGTAAGTATTGGGCTGAGTGCTATAAGAATTAAAGAATGCCTTTGTTTATTTGTTCAAATCTCACTTAGGTTTTTTATACGACAGACAATGTTTGCAGTTTTTCCTCTATCGCCCTAGTATATCGTCCATACTCACCCCGTAGTTAGCAGGCCTCAGTTATAATGCGATTGACTTTCTTCGACCCAACGCCCGTGTTATAATGGGGGACGTCTGTATTTTGATCTCTAAAATAAAAGGGATGTAATTAATTTGTATGACTTTATAATCTTATGCAACTATTGCATTATACATAGTACAATGATATGTTATTTAACAAGACCTAATGTCACTTTACTCTATTCAATGGAGGGTGGGGTAGATAATCCATCACAACCTAAGAGGAATGGTATTTTATTTCTCAAAGAATGGTCAGGTCAATGGAGTTAGTAGATATGATTGGCCAATGCTCGAGCCATCAAGTGGTTAGTCGA
>VCCN01002354.1:4586936-4600124 GCA_006491835.1 Architeuthis dux | reverse complement strand
ATGGTAGGCCAATTGGTTAAGGAAGAACAGGGATTTTTTTTGATTGAAAGATATTTTTTTATTATTTTGGAATGGATCCTGGAAATTTTTCCTCTCACCAACTATTTGCTAAAGTGATGTAGACGAAAGTACTGTAACCTGTAGAGGTGAACATCATAACTCTCAACACAGCAGATAAAATTATTGCCATCTCTGCAATCAGTAGGACTTTGAACTGACTTAGAACGCCCCATTCCAATGTTACCTCTAATCTTTAGTAGTCAGTGGACACAAAGTTTTACATTGTCCAAATATTTTTCTAGTGGCAAAAGTAGGTGTGCATTTTTGAAATCGACATAGTGAATGAATAGTTTTTCAATAAAATTTCACTAAGCTATCTACAGATTTTGAAATCTTTTGTACACACATTAATTTCCATTGTGCGCTGGTTGCAAAAAGTGCATGCACACACAGTGTTTCAGCCGATCCATTTTTTAACACAAACAACAAGGAGTTCAATCGTCCGAAGAACTATTTGAATGCTTGTAATTCTTTGGCTTCTCTCTTTTTCACTCCTCAAAACAGCACAATGATACTGACCAATACCTTCTACAAAGTAGGATGTAAATAGAGAATATATGTACAAGGTATAATTGACCCCCACCATAATACACTCTTTCCTCCAGCATAGGGCTGACCCCAACCATAATACACTCTTTCCTCCAGCTTAGGGCTGACCCCAACTATAATACACTCTTTCCTCCAGCTTAGGGCAGCCTGGCTGACCACAATCATAATACACTCTTTCCACGAGCATAGGGCTGACGCCAACCATAATATACTCTTTCCTCCAGCATAGGGCTGACCCCAACCATAATACACTCTTTCCTCCAGTGTAGGGCTGCCTGGCTGACCACAACCATAATACACTCTTTCCTCCAGCATAGGGCTGACGCCCACCACAGGCCAAGGGCCAACAAAATGAAGCCATGTAGGGTGAATGAAGGAAAGGACATGTAGGAGAAAAATGGAGGAGTGGTCACATGTGGGTGATACAGTTCAATGTTCATTACCTGGCCAATTGGTGATGTTTTTTTAAAGGTGATTTTAGTGCAGCATTTATCAACAGGAGATTAAACACATCCCTCTGAAAAAAAAGAATGAAATCAGTTTTGCATTATTTTTTTCCTTAAAATTTCTTCCAGGAATATTTTTATCAAATGGAACATGTTGTAAGGGAGTAAAGAGTCAAAACAACGTTCAATTTCTCTGTCTAGTCAATACAAAGTTACACCCCTTACAATGTACAGAAAGGAGATAATTACGGGACACCCTGTATTTCTTGATATTTTAATGTCAATATTTTCAGAAACAATTTTCTTCCAAATTACAGGGAGAACTACATTTGCAAGTGTCAAGAATTGTTCACTTAGAGATTTGATTTTAATCAATTGGAACCAGCTGACAAGACATCTTGTGAGAAATTTCTTTGTCCTCAGAAAGACTAACAAAAAAAAAAAGCATCCCAATCCCAGGTTTTTAAAATAGAATTGAAAGTTGTTGCGCAACTCATTATTATAAGAGAAATAATCTATATTATAATGATCTGATTTCTGTGTTTGTGTGTGCGTTTGTTACCATAACACAGCAATGTTAGTGCAATACGATTAAAATGCTCTAACTTGGTGAATAAAGCAATTTCCAGCCCAATCGGGCCACCAGTTTTCAAGTAATATTTAATTAAGCATAGTAAGTAAATTGATAAAATGTCTGTCCAAAGGAGATAACTCTAGGTCTATTAACGGCTAATTACAGAGTTGTTTCTTGGAGTTTTCTTCTCTGTCAGCCACAGTGGTATACCAGTAATGATGCTTTAATAATTAGTATTAATAATAATATTTAAGCTTAGTGATAATTAGCATTTGCAAATAATTATAATATAAATTCTAAAAGAGACCTTCAAGCAAAAATGCTTCCAGAAATTTCCCTTGGTAAAACTTGTCCAGATAGTAATTTAGAGATGTTGCCTAGCTACAAAAAGAAAGTATCAGGAGGAGCCCGGTCTTCCATATAAATTCATTGAGGCAGTAAGGGTACTCTTATAATAGTGGGGTCCAGGGTGTAAAATGCGTAAAAGACTAAGAGGTTTTTTTTTAATTTGGGATAAATTGAAACAGACTTTCCTAGTCACAGGAGATATACACAAAAAAACTACAAAAAAAAAACAATAATTTAATTTAATACAAAACAATTGAATAACAATAATTTGATACACAATTTTATACCAAGCTATTTAATAATTTATTTTAATAGTTTATTTTAATACAATAATGTAAGGGGAATAACTCTTAGTCTTTTATGTATATTATGCCGTGGACACCACTATTACAAGAGTACCACAGTAAGCTTATCACAAAGAAAATTCTGCTTCCAGAAAACCTGGAAAGTCAAGTACTCCACTACTGTGGCCTCATGCCACACTCAGCTAACTTTTATAAATCAACCCCTGTCCTTCAGGACTTGGATCAGCCTTGTTTTTCAGGAAAGACATGGTATAAATTGAAACAGACGTTCCTAGTCACAGGAGATTCCAACTTTGAGCTGTACCTCCCCCATTGCACTAAAAGGGGAGGGTTCTGGGTCACCCTGGCACCTTTACAATATAGGCCATGAGGACTGGGCAATTTTTGCCTCTACCCACATGTATACTGACAGACTGTTTTGAAAAATGGACAGGATGCTTGGATAAGAGTGTGAGATCCCAAGGGGAGTAGAAGCGGACTAAGGTGCCATTGCCCTAGGTAGGCATTAAACCCGCATTAAACCCGCCTTGCTTCGTACTTGGCATTACGGGGAAGCAAATAAATATTACCTACATAAAGCAGTTGCCAGTGTGATGGCTTGCAAGCTGCTCTCAAAGACCAAATCCCTAGTGTAGTGAGTTCAATTCTGTTTTCAGTGTCCCTCTACTGTATCCTTGTGCCAAACTAAGTTAAGCTTAGTAAATAACTATAGGGTTTCTGCTATGGCTTGGTGTTTAGCAAGCTTGTCGTGCAGACCGATTCACTAGTGAGTTCAGTTCTCATGATCCTTCCCTTTAGTGCAATGGGGCAGGTACTGCCTTGGAGTTGGAATCTCCAGTGACTAGGTATATCAGTTTCAATTTTATGCCATGTCTTGCTCGAAAACAAGAACAAGACTGATCCCAGCCCTGAAGGACCGGTAAGTAATTTACAAAAGTTAAGTGTAGCATAAGGCCACAGTTGTGGAGTACTTTCCAGGACTTTCCATGTTTCCAGGAAGCAGAATTTTCTTTGTGATAATCTACCATAGCCTTGTGCCAGACTAAGATCCGTAAATACCTCCTCTCATTAAACTTACCTGTGCAGTGCTTCCTCCAATGGTGATAATTTGATAACGAATTGACATCAAAGTGTCCACAGCAGCGGCAAATTCTGCATTTTTGAAAGCCAAAATTGCTTCACAGATTTTTTTCCCAACCTTTTGGCTGATGTCACGATTGTCTCCTTCTCCATTTCTGCAATAAAACAAAACCAGTGTCATTTCCAGGTGAAATTGTCTATATAACAGGTCTAGTTAGTCACTCAGTAGAAACTGTCACATGACCAACATCCTTTGGCAGCATGTCGTGTTGGGGGTGATCAATTAAAAAATTGGAACAAAGGCTGATTAATGAATAAGTTACTTCTCTCGCCTTTAGTTGGGCAGTGATCACTAAAAAAGTCTAAATTTTCAAAAAAAGCAGACATAAACTAGTGATCAATTTAGCATAAACTTATATTGCAAATTGAACTCCCCACTAAAAACCTATTATGGGGGAAATTTTAAAAAAACAAAAAAGACGTTTTTTTCTAGACATAATAAGGAGTAAATGTTGAAATTTCCAGCCCTCTAGCTCCATTGGTGCAGCCTGTACACATGATACATAGCCAGCCATCAGCCCCCTACAGATTTGGCTACCTGCGACTTCTGACTTTTCCCAAAGCCAAAATCGCTGATGAAAGGGAGGAGATTGCAAACCATGGACAAGATTAAGGAGAACACAACGAAGCAGCTGATGGCGATCCCAAAAAAGGAATTTGCACACTGTTTTGAAAAGTGAAAGAGACGCTGGGATAAGTGTGTGAGGTCCCAAGGGAAGTACTTGGAAACGGACTTAGGTGGCATTGCCTTAGGTAGGCTATATTTTTCCTTAAAATTCCAGTGGAATAACTTTTGCAATTAAAAACTATAAAATTCAAGAATGTTTTATGTTAGCCCAAAATGCAAATACGATTTTTGTGATAAGTTTAAAATATTCAGACAGGCTTACTTGATAAACTCTTCCAGGGATTTTAAAAGTCTGAGAGCTTCGTTTTGGTTGTCACTTTCTGTGCAAGACATCATGATGTGAGCATCATTGAAGCTGAGAATATGGTCATCAATATGAGGCTGGTAGATCGCAAATATTTCTTTCCACTTTAGACTGCAGTTCACGCCTGGCAAAAAGAAACAAAAAAATCAACATAATAAAAAGACACAAAAAACTGGAGTAGTTTTCTACAGGGTGGCACAAAAGTCACAAAGGGGTTTAAAACAACCATATTTTTTTCTATTTTAATATTCTTTGTTTTCCCTCTTTTCGGATACATAAAGTAACCCTTGGGAATTCATCATGAAAAAGTACTGAGCAACGAACTGAGCAACTAACTAAACAATAGAATTTTGTTTTGAATACCATCAATCAAAGACGTTAACCCAAAGAACATATTCCCGTTATTTGAACATGCAGACACCGTCATCTGAGTCGCTGATTCGTCATTTGGTCTCATTTTTTTTGAGAATTGTGTTCCGTTAGTGATCACCCATGAACAGGGAGACCACGTTCAGTCTGGAATGCTGAGAATCGTATATACGTGTGCAGAGGAGTGTAGAGGATAATCCTGCAACATCAATTCGGCAGCGTTCTGCTCAGCTTAGCTTATCTTGCTGGTTGCTTCAAAGGATTTGGGGATTATTTGAAGGATAAGGTCCATGTTAACAAGCCAAAGGCTGTCCAGGAGTTAAAGAATAATATCCAAGAAGAAATAAGTGGCCTAGGACCAGATATCCTTTGAAATGGTATGCAGAATATTATTGAAAGAGCAAGAATTTGTGAAGTCGAAAATGATAGGGCATTTGAAAGAATACAAGGTATTTCCGAAAGTATCCAGCCATTTAATATTAAGAGGAAAAAAATAGCCTACCCATGGTGCCTTAGTCCCCTTCAAAGTACACCCATTGGAACCTCACAGACTTATCCCATCGTTCTTTCCACTTTTCAAAGCAGTCTGCTAAGTCCTCTTTCAGGGTCACCATCAACTATTATAATCTCATCAATGGTCTGAAATCTCTTTGGGGAAAGCCAGAAGTCGCAGGGAGCCAAATCTGGACTGTAGAGATGCTAACACTAACAGACATGTTTTGCAAAAAAACCTGCACAAGATGTGAAGAATGAGCAGACTTGTTCATTATGAATGCAATGGTCACACATTACACAAGCTCACTCAATGCCGACTGAGTAACTGCATGGAAGAGTGTCTATTCACACATGTGGAGTAAGGTCTCCTCTGATTGGTTGCCAAGTTACACCAAAGGTGCACAAACGGTTCTTGAGATATTCAAAATGGCTGGATACTTCCAGAAAGAACTCATAAAATTCTAAGAATATTCAAAAGCTGTCGAAGACCAAAGCCAACTGACCTTCAAGCTGAAGTCGATAGAGTAATGATGCAGCATCTACAGCATCCAACATGGCACCTGATTTTGTAAACCGTGGATGAATCTGATGAAGTATTGTATCAGTATTTGTATAAGATTAAAAGAGAAAACATTCAAGTCTAATATTTACCAAATTATTCAAATTCATAAAACAGTGACAATACAGCTAAATTTGTTTTAAATATGAATAATTAAAAATTAGTTTTTACAACATTTTCACAAGCCCAATAATGTAAGTATAAACTGGAAAAAGGTACTTATATATGGGACACCCTGTATATGTAAAACTGACATTTAAATTTTTAAATTTTGATAGAAATTATTAGAACTGCTGCAAACCCGGAAATACTAAGGAATGAAGAGATGCATGTAATTTGGCATGAATTAGATGATCTTGTCGTGTAAAAATGTTAGGTTACTCCAGGTAAATAAAATCCAAGGAGGAGATGTCTAGTAAAATACAGACGTATGGCAACCCTTATGTAGTGTTGTTTCTTTTAGATCAGTTATTGAGTTGTAACTTAATGAATTTTTATGGACAAAAAGTAAGATGAAAAAAAATAAGTAAGATTTCTTTTGATCAAGTGTGGGTTCAAGTATTACTTACAGCTTTTTCATATATGCTAACAGCATCTTCATAGTTTCCCTATATGGAAAAAAAGCAACAAAAATGGATATTTATCAAATCAGAACATCAAAGATAAAAAAGACATTTGTGCAAATATTAATTTATAATGGATGTTCTGAAAAAATACAGACAATGAAAATTTAGAATAACTTTTTATTGCATTGAGATTTAGAAACTACAGATGCGCTAGAACTTTACCACACAATTTGCTTCTTATGCTTCGGTTGTGTGAACACTCAAACGATTTGAAAAAGGTTGGTTGGAACCAAAATTCAAGTGGTTCTCTCTTTCTGCTTGTCAACACACAGTTGAAAGAGAGTAAACCTTGTGCCTTTGGACCCAACATTGCAGTCAGAGAATGTGTCATTTGATTTTTCCATGTGATGACTGGATGTGATGTACGTAAGTCAAATCAGCTAGTGTTGGTGCCTGCTCAGTAATGGCTTTGGTTCCTTCCCAGGAGGAACCAAGCTTTTTTCAAATCGTTCATGTGTAAGAACTCTAATTGTGTGGAAAAGTTTTAGTGCATCTGTACTTTCTACAGTTAAAGTTTCAGTTCAAAATCTCAATGCAATAAAAAGTTATTCTAAATGTTCATAGTATTTTTTCGGAACATCTAGTAGTCTGTAAGCAATAAATAACATGATTGGTATTTCCCTTAATTTTCATGTTACTAGCATATGTAGTCAATTAATGGAAAAATTATTTTTTTAAATATATACTTACTTTTTCAATGTGGTAAAGTGCCCAATGCCAATAATTATGGCATGCTATCATCCCACAGAACTACAAAAACAAAAATAATAATAATAATAATTAGCATTCCAAGGGAAATTATGAATCACCACCACCCATGTATGCTGTGTTGGGGTTGATCAATTACTGTCCATACAATTAAAGTGTTGCTTATTTATCTGATTATGGTGGATTTAATGACAATGATTAAATATAGTAGATTTTGAAACAATTACAGAGATTAATTTTTATATTTTATCTTGAAATATAGAAATAAAGTTCATACTTACAAATACATGTAAGTAACCTTGTAAAAGAACACAAAAACAACTAGCATTCCAAGGGAAATTATGAATCATTGCCACCCATATATGCTACTCATTGAGGGGAATGTGTGGGCCAAATTTCAAATTTCTATTATGAACGGAACTGGGTGAAGTCCGGATACATATACATAGATACATAGATACATATAAATGTCAGAACACATGAATAACCTAAAACCAGCAACAGTGTTTAAACCAGTCTGTTGTGGGTATTGGTGATTAAACATTATTTTTTATAATAAACAGATTTCAAAATAATTTTACAACAGTATTTTATACCATAATTATTAGTAACATCACTTCAGGCCCAATATGTATATAAATGATTAAAATATCTTATAATTAACAGAGTTCATAATCATTTTATAATTGTATTTTTATTAAGGGTATGCAATGCTGGTTCAAATCTCATTACAATCAACATAATGTTGATTTAAAACTGGTCGTAGAATCTAACGATCTGAATGTTGTGATAAAAAACAACAAAACATTAAAGTTGAAAGGAAAAACTAATAAAAAACTGATCATGGAAATACTTCATCTAAGAACTTCAGAATGAAATGCTCCATGACAGTGACAGACTTCTCAGCTGACTTTTTATACAACTTAGAGAATTGGGATATGAAGTCTTGCAGCATCCTCTATAGTCACATGACATTTCTCCTACAGATTATCATCTTTTCAAGCATTTTGAACTTCTTATCCATAATAAAAGGTTTAATAATAGGGAAGCCATAATTTGTGCTTTTATTGAATTAGTGACCACTTAACCTAAAGAATTTTATAAAGATGTCATATTATCATTAGAGGATCATTTGAAAAAGGTTATTGCTTCAAATGGGTCAGATTTTGATTAAATATTTACCGTTTTTTGTTGTTTATATCATCCTCCATCTTAATATTCAAAAAACAACATTTCATACGTAACAACCTAATACAGTCCTCTCTTGTTATAACCCGGGTGTTGGGGTCCAAGAAATGCAACACCAAATTATAACCGAGCCGTGATCAATTTTGCTATTTTGGAGCTAGATCTAGCTATTTTGGAGCTAGATTAATATTTTGTGGTCCACCATCCACCTGCATTATAACGAGAGCCATGCTATAATGAACCGCATTATAATGGGGGAAAGCCTGTAGAAACACATCAGAGAAAAATCAAAACACTTACAGCCCAATCTGTTTCTGTTTTTTCAAGGAAGTCGCTTCCTTCTTGTTGTCGGCCTAACATTTCATTGACATGACAAATAGCATGTGTGGCCCAAGCATCTTTCTTGTTCAGAGATAAAGCCTTCAGAGTTAAATAAAATAAAAAAGATGAAATTTAAATATCATCTACAAAAGATGTTGCAATCAGCAGACTTTAGAAGTTGCTTAATATCTTTGTTCCTTTCTTTTTCATCGCCTCAACAAAAAGCATCAACGATTAACAAAGTCACAGAACTTTGACATTCAGTTCCTTGATCTTGTTAAACTGGTTTTCTTTATAAGGAGATCAACTAAAAGAAGTCCTGAATGAGTTTGAAAAACTGAAGAACAGGTCAGCTGAAATGTTAGGTAAAAAACAAAGTGGAGTGCAAGTGAAATGTGATGGGACAAAAAGTGGAGAGTGAGTGAACTTGATGGGACAAAAAGTGGAGTGCAAGTGAAATGTGATGGGACAAAAGGTGGAGAGTGAGTGAAACTTGATGGAACAGAAAGTGGAGAGTGAGTGAAACTTGATGGGACAAAAAGTGGAGTGCAAGTGAAATGTGATGGGACAGAGTGAAGTGCTGGTGAAACTTGATGGGACAAAATGTGGAGTGCAAGTGAAATGTGATAGGACAAACAGAGTGAAGTGCAGGTGAAACTTGATAGGACAAACAAAGCAGTTTGAGTGAAATGTGATGGGACAAAAAGTGGAGTGCAAGTGAAATGTGATGGGACAAAAAGTGGAGTGCAGTGAAACTTGATGGGACAAACAGAGTGAAGTGTGAGTGAAACTTGATGAGACAAACAAAGTAGAATGTGAGTGAAATGTGATGGGACACAAAGTGGAGTGCGAGCAAAAACATGATGGGACAAACAAAGTGGAGTGCAAATGAAACGTGATGGGAAAATAAAGTGGTGTGTGAATGAAATGAGATGGGACAAACAAAGTGAAGTGCTAGTGAAACGTGATTGGACAAACAAAGTGAGGTGTGAGTGAAATGTGATGGGATAAACAGAGTAGAGTGCAAGTGAAACTTGATAGGACAAAGTGGAGTGTAAGTGAAACATGATGGGACAAAGAAAGATGAAGATACTCTGCTGTAAAATGTATGGAGGAATGAAGATATCATCTCAAAACTTTAGAAAACAATCCACATAGAATTTGTGTCCATTACTTTAAACATTAAATTCTTTTTAAAAAACTTAAACTCCTGGAAAATATCACTAGCAACAGTGGCAAATATCAGTTGTAATTTGTTTTTTAGAAATATCTTAAGTGATTAATTTAAATATCTTTCTAAAACCAGGATATTTTTTCTTTGAAACATATTTAAATAAGAATATTTTAGATAAGAGTTTTAGAACTACAGTTATACCATTGTTCTTAAAATATACATTTTCTGTATATTAAAAAAAAACCTGCCTTAAATGTTTTTGTTTTGACAAATAAATCTCAGAATGACTTCACCTTCAAAGCAGATTTCTCAGCTTCAGAAAACAAATTGGTTTCTTCTTGGCCAAATGCCAACATTCCATACAGATAACTGTCGGAAGAAAAATAAAATATTGTGTAAGTTATATAAACTGACAAGATTTAGATCAGCAGCATATATGGTAGCTTCAGGGCCGGATTAATACAATAATGGGTCCTATGCCACCTATAATCGGGGGGTCCACCAATTTATATATAAAAGATTTGTAAAGATTTGTAAGAAAATAAAGACTTACTATTTAATAAATTCAAATTTCTAATTTTAAATAAATAAGAAATTGTTGAAGTACCGCAGACATTTTTTAATGTAATAGAAAGAGAAAAACAAAAATATATTAAAAATAATTAGATAATGTAAAAAATGTAAGTAATATGCAATAAATTATAAAGATAGAAATAACAGTTATTTACAAATATTAAAATAAGGCATCTCATAGTATAAACTAAAAAACAGGTATTTTACCTATAAAATAATATTTTTTATTCATTTGCTAAATTAATTATGTAATTATTTTATTATATGATTGATTTTTTTTCCAAGGTAATAGTGATAAAGTTCTATATTGCTATTTATTTGAAATGTTTCCACCCAAACTTCTTTGGGTCCAGGTCCAAGACATCCTTCGCAGGATAACCAGACTCTTTCATTAGGGGTCCAAACCATTTTAGCCATTGCCAAATTTTCAAAATGAACACAGCCATGAACACTGCCAGATACAAACTAAGGGACCAATTTAGCATAAACTTGCATTACAAATTGAACCCCCTACTAAAAACCCATTATGGGGAGGAATTTTTTAAAAAACAAAAAAGTAAATTTTCAGCCCCCTTAGCTCTATTAATGTGGCCTGTATGTGTGATACACACATAGCCAGCCAGACCAACTTAAAAACTAAAGAAACCTATCTTGACAGTTTTGGCTGAAGGTTTCTAATAATTGGTAAAAACTTGAAAATTATATTAGTCAGTAAAACTCAAAGAGCCTTTCATGCTAAATATTAAACAAATAAAAAGTTACCTATACAGAGGTATGCCTCTGTTCCACTGAGGCAGCACACGTGCAACAGAATCTCTCATTTGTGGTTGATGTCCCAAATAAAAATATGTATCATGTGCAAATTTCAGTGCAAGAATATCTTTCGGCTTTTCAGTTAATATATCTTCCCATATAACTGAAGCCTTTGTCATGTTTCTTAAAAGAAAATGAAAAAAGAAAAACTTATAAAAATTTCAAAGAATAATTTTTTTTAAATGTGAAAAGATTATCAAAATTGGCTTCTTTTTGTTTATTGACACTAAACTTAAAGCTAAAAGAAAATAAGCTACATTTGTGTGGCATATTATGCTTTTTTATTTTAAGAAAGGTAAAAATGCAACTCAAACACAAAAAAAAGATTTGTCTAGTTTATGGCGAAGGTACTGTGATTAATTGAACATGTCAAAAGAGGTTTGCAAAATTTCATGCTGGAGACTGTAAATACTCAAACAACAACAATAAATCCTTTTTTTCTTATAAATCACGTAGACACATACAATCATACATAAAATGCTTATTTTTTCTTCATAAATCTCATACATACTAAATTTTATCATAAATAAATACCACATTTACAATAGATGCATTTTTTTTCATGAATTGTAAACATTAACCATTGCATTAATTTTAGAAAAAAAAAGTTAACCAGTGTTTTTTGTAAATAATAAAGTATGGAAAAAAAAGGCCCATTCAGCAACTCAAATTGTCTTCCAGTGAATGAAGAGTCGGGAATGTGACGATTCGGTGAAGTAAGCCAATCAACATCCGGGAAAACCGAGTTTGGAAAAGTGAAATTCGGGAAGATGAATGCCACCCCAGGGTCGTATCTATGGCAAGTGCTGAAATTGCGCCACTGACCAAACATCTGACACTGTGATACCAATTTTTTAGATAACTTTACCATAATACCAGTTCAAAAATAGTTACTAAAGTGGTTTAACAACCTGGCCATCATAGCACTTCTCACTCATGATAATCAAAGACAGATCATACATCTGAAGAGAATTCTTTTTTCACTACCCGAAGATAGCTTGTCTAACTTTAATAGAAACTGCTCATTGGTGCCCAGGGCACGTGCCATACCTGCCACACCGTGGATATGCCACTGGTCCATACCACCAGAACCTAACTAGATGCAAGTCGATGCATGGCTGTATATTTAACTTTATCTAACATAAATTTCACTGTAGATGCAAATTTCTATTAGATTATTAATTTTTGAATTAAATTAAGTTTAAATTAAATTAAAATTAAATTAAATTTAAATTCATTTATTAAAGTAAATTAAATTAAATTAAAATTAAGTTTAATAATCAACTTATGCTTTCGACCATTGATGCATTAATGAATTAAGTTTAAATTAAGTTTAAATTAAATTTAATTTAATTTAAATTGAATTCAAATTAAATTAAGTTTAAATTAAATTTAATTTAAATTAAATTATTAAATTAAAGTAAATTAAATTAAATTTAAATTAAGTTTAATAATCAACTTACCCTTTCGACCATTGATGCATTGCTTGCACATGTTTCATTTCCCAATCTGTGACACTTGATTGTTCTGCCAGGGTCATCATTAAGTCAAGGTCAGCTTTTAAGTCCGGGTCCAGTTGAGGCTTTCGTCCAGTGCCAAGAAGCTCAAGACCATTCTTTAGAACATGGCCCATCACTTTTGCATACAAATAACAAATTAATTACTTAAATATATACAGGGTGGGTGGAAAGAAACTCCCTATTGGAAATTGGTAATAACTTTATTATTTATTGGTTGATTGTAGTCAAACTAGCTTTACTTTGGACCATACAATGGTAAAATTTGCCTGCTGCGTGAAAATTCAACATAGGCACTGTAAGTGTTTTGGTATGGCCTTTGCAAGAAGTCCAGCGGTATGTTGACCATAACATGTTGAATGTGCTCCTCCATACTGTGATTAAAACTTATTCAGAATTCTAAAAAAATTTGATAAATCTATATTATGTGATCCATATATTTGTTTCTATGTTTGTTACTGTTGTTATGATTTACGTATCCGGCCACCTGT
>VCCN01002354.1:4544857-4569669 GCA_006491835.1 Architeuthis dux | reverse complement strand
TATCTCATATATTTCGCCAATTTTTCAACTTACTAATGACACAAGTTTTTCATGATTTTGACGTTTATTTTATCATGGTGTCAATTTTCCGTAAGTAGGTCACGAACTGCGCAGAAATACCTATGTCAAGCTAATCGAGGCCTAAATGTTTATTTTTATTAGAAACTGTCAACCAAAACTGTCAACATAGGTTTCTTCAGTTTTAAATGGGTCTGACTATCTATGTATGTATGTGTCGTGCGTACAGGCCGCACCAATGGAGCTAGAGGGCTGAAAATTTAAACATTTACTCATTATTTCTAGAAAAAACATTTTTTTTGTTGTTTTTTTTTAAATTTCCCCATGATAGGGTTTCATTGGGGGTCCAATTTGCAATGTAAGTTTATGCTAAATTTATCCCTTAGTTAGTGTATGGTAGCATTCGACTTTTCAAATGCAATGCAAGCGAAGTAACTTCTTCATTGATGACTCCTTTTTACAATTTTTGAATTGATCATCCCCAACACGGTATGCTGCCAAACGATGTTGGTCACGTGACGGTTTCGATTGAGTGACTAACCAGAGCTGTTTTATTTTCAAATAAGACGCAGTAGTGTTAGTGTTGTAATCAGCGTTGCTGGTTGCTAAGTAATAATTCAAAGGTTCGCCATTTAAGAGTTTGAGTACAAAAAATCAAGAGTTTTCTCCCTTTGATTGTTTTTTCTTCCCCGTCAAATGAAGTGGATCGAAGAAACAAGAAAAAGAGGAACAAGGACAAGCCAGGGCCGGATTATACTATAAGGCTGAGTAGGCTTAAACTTAGGGGTCCGTAGCTAACAGGGGCCCGGAAAACTTCTGGCATATTCATATTTTTCTTAATATTATTTTGACAGGACCATAGCCGGTTTAGTCTATACGCAAACTACACTTGATGGCGCCCCAAAATAAATAGCAATTTAGAAATGTACCACTACTACTACAGGGAAAATGAATTAAATAATAAAACTGTCAAAATAAGAACATTCTCTGATGTGAAGCCTGAGCGCTCACTATAGGAGGAGGAGGAGGAGGATCATCTTCTTCTTCTTCTTCTTCTTCTTCTTCTTCTTCTTCTTCTTCTTCTTCTTCTTAAAACTTAATAGAAATGTCCTACCAAGTATCTCTTTAAAAAATGGAATGAATATATTACACATTAACACATAATTGACAGATTGCATTACTTACTTAAAATTATACGCAAAACAGGGGGGGGGGCACATTGCTAATTGCTTTGGGGCCCTGGTATAGGTTAATCAGGCCCTGCCTTCAGGCATATATTAGCACTAGGGCCTTTTTTACTATATAGCAGAAAACACTATTCTTTACATTTTAAAACTTTTATTTATTTATTTAATTACATTTTTAGGCGGATATATCGCCTGTGTAGAGTTTTTGGCTACGTTATCGAGTGGGCAGTGCTGGCATTGCTGGCAGTGCTATAAGGGTTAATGTAACTATAATATTTAATAATAAATGAAAAATGATGTCAACATGAGTCAATTCATATGCTAGTAAAATACAATTGTGACGTTTTTTAATGACAGATTGATTAAACAGGTAGCATAACTGGTATTTGAAAGTATGCACACATATACAAAAAGGTAATCCTTGCTTATTTGGTACTAAAATCGCCCAGCATATAGATTGCCAAAAGTTATCCCCCCTGATGGCTAAAAATGGCTAGATTTCACTAACAAGATCTTTGAAGAACAGTATCATATAGTGAGAACAACAACGTTAGATATAAACTTAGCTGGAAATTAAAAATCTAGCCATTTTCAGCCATCAAGAGGGATAACTTTTGGCAATCTTTACACTAGACAATTTTAGTATCAAATAAGCAAGGATTACCCAAAATTAATATAATATTTACCAATGAGAGATTTGGAAAAGACAATAGCCACATAAGCATTTCACAGCAAAATACAAAGCAATAAATAAAAAGAATAGCATATACAGGTCTGGTTAGTCACTCAAAACCTACCTCTCTTGGCAGCATGCTGTGTTGGGGATGATCAATTAAAACATTGGAAAAAGTGATGATCAATGAATAAATTACTTCCCTTGCCTTTTGTTTTACAGTGATCACTAAAAAAAAGGCTGAATTTTCAGAAAAAAACTAAGGGATCAATTTAGCATGAACTTACATTGCAAATTGAATCCCCCAGTAAAAACCTATTTAGGGGGTAATTTAAAAAAAACAAAACAAAATGTGTTTTGTAGACATATTAAGGAGTAAATGTTGAAATTTTCAGCCCTCTAGCTTCACTGGTGTGGCCTGTATGCGTGATACATACATTTGAAAACTGAAGAAACCTATGTTGACAGTTTTGGTTGATGGGTTCTAAGTGTTTAAGCTAAATATAATTGCAAAACGGAAATCTGGTTTATTTTGAGGACCCTGGAAATGTTTGGCTGGGGGTCTAAGTTAGATATGTTTGCGGAAGGAAGTTTTGGATTCTGGAAGGCCAGTGGAGGGATTGTTTGTATAAAAGGACCCAAACTGACATTGATGGATATGGCGATCCTTATCAGGGAGTCAGACCAGATATGCTGTGCAAGGGACATTTAAGAAGGAAAAGGAAGTTTCTCATTCAATTGGATGCACTTCGGCAAAAGGAGGGGAAAACCTAATTAATTGTTGTGATTCCAATTGATAAAGCCATTTTAAGAGGCTTCCATCTATGCAAAAGGGGCGTGTAGCTGATTGGTGTCCACTGTTTGGTCACTGGAGTGATGTAGGGATATGCAATCATGGCCTGGTGGGGACAGGGTGAGGCATTGGACCAATGGAATTGCACCAATGGAATTGCAAGTTGGCACCCAGGAAATGAGGGCGGTTGCAAAGAAGAAGATGTTGAATTGGGTTCCAAATTGGGAGGACCCTCACGTTTAGGGAGGGAGATTGATTGATTGGACTTATTGGAGAGTGAGTATCTGAGATTACGACTTAACCAAGAAACAGAAATTACAGTTAGAAATTCTATCCTTACTTCTTGGCTACAAGCTTGAATCCATGTATCCCTGCATAGACTATATTCTGCATCCCCTTCGCTGCTACAAACTCTTCCTTTCTGACTTATGAGTCAACCATTAACTGACTGATTACTGACCCTAAAAAATGTATCACATTGCCTCCGGGTTTGAACCAAGAACGAACTACCATATAAAATAAACACTTAGTTTTTGTTCTAACCTGTGTTGTGGTTCCTACTTACATATCCTATTTGTTTTTGATTTCATTTCCTTTTGCTTTTCATCACTTTGACGCCTGTTCCCAGAGACGCTTCAACCAAAGCACCAGAACTTTGTCCATCGATCTTTTCACAATGTGGGGGAATACGTCAACTGGTGTAGAGTGACTGAAAGGGAGGCCAGGTGATGTTGTGACACATTTTCTTATCAGTACATTTTCTTCTGTATTTCAGGGTCTCTAGATTAAGTTGTTCTAAACTTTCGGTGTAAGATATATCTCCTAGCCTCGGAATGGTCTTAGTAGATCTCCTCTGTACTCTTTCGATGGCATTTATTAGATTATAGATGAAGCATTTTTATTAATCACTGCTACCCACAACACTGGTTTATTGCTGGGTTTAGGTTATTCATATGCATTTAATTGTACCATATGTATCTATCCGGACTTTGCCCAGCCCTAACCGTTCATAGTAGAAATTTTTGTACACACACTCCCCACAATGAGTAGGGAAAATCTTTTTTTGTTTTTGGGAAATCCCCCCCCCCTAGGTTTTTAGAGGGGGTTCAATATGCAATGTAAGTTTATGCTAAATTGGTCACTAGTTTGTGCCCGCTTGTTTTTTGAAAATTAAAAACCTTTTTTTTAGTGATCACAGCCCAACTTTTTAATTGATCACCCCCAACACAGCATATATGGGTGGCAGTGATTCATAATTTCCCTTGGAATGCTAATTGGTAGATATGTTCACTTAGAAAAATATTTATTTCACAAATTTTCTTGCTTACTGAAGCATGTTTTATCATTTTTAACAATCGTCTTTATTTTATATTTTATATGATTGTTTATTGTCGTTATACAATAATTAAATTCAAACTTGTTTCAGTTTCATTTTCAGTTCTGTAAAGCGAACTGCAACAAATGTTACTTGATAGAATGCATTAGATCTTAAATGGTATGTAGCTCAATATAAAAATAAGCAACATTATGATAAGAAATATATTTAACATTAATAAATAAAATATCAATGAAATGCAGCATTTTATTTGCCTACTTAAAACCATTGTTTTTATTTGATTCCTTTGCTAAATTTTATGATTAGGTGAGCAGCCCGTTTACATGTTTTCCTGGTAGAAATGTTAGGCTGAGTCCGCCACTGGCTGTCTTCTTCAATTGTCACTCTCCACTTGACAACTGATATGATGCAACCTTCCCATTGATTAAACCCACTCCCTCTTATTTTATCGACTACATGTCATATAAACATGAGACTCGGCTTGTGTAGTGTCATTTTAACAGGTATCACCTTCAACATCTGACGGCTAATTAATTCACCTCACAGGTGTCACTGTCAATCCATACTTTGTCATCTGCCTGTAATAGTTCTAGTAGACAATCCATTAGACCAGTGATTCCCAAGCAGGAGGCACTTGGCTCCCAGAGGAGTTATTTCCTAAGGGGATGAAGTATTCCATAAATTATTCCAACTGATATCCTTATCTTTGTTGTTTTTAACACAATGCTTTAGGTTACACATTCTCCACCCTTCTGTAGGTGTTTGATGCATCTGGAAATTAGAAACTGTCAATATAGGTTTCTTCAGTTTCTGGCTAGCTGGCTGGCTATGTATTTATCAATTTCAACATGTACTCCTTATTATGTCTAGAAAAAACCTTTTTTGTTTTTTTTAAATTCACCCTCTAAATAGGTTTTTAGTGGGGTGTTCTATTTGCAATGCAAGTTTATCCTAAATTGATCCCTCAGTTTGTGTCAGGTTTGTTTTTTGAAAATTCAGACTTTTTTAGTGATCACTGGCCAATAAAAGGCGAGAGAAATGACTTATTCATTGATCACCGTTTTTCCAAATTTTAACTGAACACCCCCCAACACGGCCTGCTGCCAAAAGACATTGGTCACATGACGGTTTCTATTGAGTGACTAACCAGACCTGTTTTCATTATTTCACATATATTTTTTTGACTCCTGGAATTTAATTTGAAGGCTAAGGCTTAGTAGAGGTTCAATTTACAATGTAAATTTGGTCCCTTAGTTTGCATTCTCGCTTGCTTCAGACTGTTTTAGTGATCACTGCCCAACAAAAGGCGAAAGAAGTAACTTATTCATTGATCAGCTCTTTTTCCAATTTCTTAAGTGATCACCCCCAACATGGGATGCTGCCAAAAGACGTTGGTTGCTAGACGGTTTCTATTGAGTGACTAACCAGAACTGTTTACATTTTATTTTTTAATCATTATCTCAAAAGGAGGTGCAGGTGGCCTAATGGTTAATGGCACAAAGAATGGAATTGGCAAACTGAGTTCAAACTCCAGCTGGGACAGTTTGCGTTCACTTTGCATTAATGTCCTTGGGAAAGGCATGAATCTACTTCTCCCGTCAGCCATGAGTAAGTAGCAGGGCACTAGGAGCCCATTAAGCCTGTAAGGCAGTTTATCTTGGTGTTGTATAGCCATCTTGGTCCGCAGGAGGAAAATCCTGAACTTGGAGAAAAAGGAAGACTCAAAACTTGGTTTATAAAAATATGGTGAAATATTTTTATTTGTATCAAATATATTGTACCGTGATGGAGAATGAAGAGTGGGAGAGAGATGATGAGAGCCGACAGACTGTTCCCAAGCCCTGCTGCTCTCTGCCTGTCTGTTTTTTTAGGGCGTCTCTCTGTTTTTTGAGGGCCTCTGTGTCGCTTTTATCGGGTTTGAATCTTTTAGCCCACCATCTGCAGTAAGGGTTTAGTCAATATCCTGTCTATGACTTTTGAATACCTGATGTGTCTGTTTCCGGTCTTGGACACCTTGCAGTTTGGGGTTTTTGTCGATATCCTGTTTATAACTTTTAACACCTGTGGGGGGGGGGATCTGTGACCCTGGCACTGTAAAAACCCACAATTGCTACAAAAACATGGTTTGGTCTCCATGGATCGTTGAGAGAAATGGAGACAAAAATCATTGCTTCATGTGTCGCGTGAATCAAAGCATTTCACAAATCCAATCATGAAAGATTTTTTACTGAAATAGAAATTATGTATCTTTCATGTTCAGTTCTGTGAATTATTCTGTGATGTAAGTTAACAAAAAGAAACAGGTTTGGTTAGTCACTCAATAGAAACTGTCATATGAGCAACATCTTTTTGCAGTATGCCATGTTGGGGTGATCAATTAAAAAATTGGAAAAAGGGCTGATCAATGAATAAGTTAATTCTCTTGCCTTACTAACGGTCATAGAATAATGTAAAAACGTCAAATGACCTATGAAAAAGCAAGAAAGAATAATAAAAAAAATTAATAGAGACAATGCTTCATCTAAGAAATTCAAATAATTCCAGACTATTATATCTAATACTACTAGTGTACTAGCAGGGCCCACGACACCAGGGCGGGTGGGCACAGCTTTTTTTGCAAAACTGACTTTCTTTTATATGTAATGACTTTATATATGACTTTTTGTCCATCTCTATAATCCTATCTGTAAAGAAGAGAAATAAAACAAAGAGAATCGTCATGTTATAAAAACATTATATCTACTTTTTTCCCCTAATTAATCAAGAATTCTGCATGAGTTCAAGAATCTGATTGGTTAACAGGTGTGCAGATTAAGCCGTAGTTTTGCACTATTTGAAAATCAACAATGGATGGGCTTCATTAAAAACAATGCAATGTCTTCTTTTTGATGTCGATCTCTTCAAATGTCCAGGAAGATTTCAACTCCTTAACAATGAAAAGAAATTGATAGCTTCCTTGTGAATGACGGATATAGCCGTCACGACACAATGAACACTTTGTTTACTTCTATCCCGCATGTTGGATACATTGATTTGTGCTGAATATATGTTTCTAACATTCTCAACATTAGTTGTAATGGCCAATTACATAATTGTTTACATATTTATATTATAGCTTAGGTTTAGCTTTTACTTTATTTGAGTTTGATATGCACCCTCTGTTTGCATATTTGCACACCCTGTTTTTGTATTTACATGTCACGTGCCTGCTGGGCAACCACGTGGTTGAGTTGAAGCTAGCGTGTCGAAGTGGACATATTTTAAGTTAAAGTTGAGCATATATATACAGAATATAAAGAATACCAGTCAACAAAATACGGTAATGAACATAAATGTTTATATTTTACTTATGATAAACGTATCAATTATTTCATCTGAGTAGCTTGTTAAACAAGACACGTTCAGTGATCTTGCTAAACTTTCAGTTCTCCCATTGTGGTGATCTTGACATAGGCTGTCAGTTTGTGTTGACATTGTTTTGATTGATTTTTATATTCATATAACTTTACATATTATCTTTATTAACTGTTAATTTGGGGTTGTTTTGATTCATCTTTACATTTATCAACTGTTACTTTAGGAATCATTATATAGCTCCAGCACATTTGTAACTGTATGTAGGGATCTCAGGTGATTTTTAAGAATTCTGATATAGTTTTTAAAACTGTTACTATCAGTTAGAGCTTAGCAAATGCTTATCAACGAGTGTTTGATGAGCTCTGTAGCACTAATATTGACTGAGTTATGATAATTTAAAGTAGTGGAATTTACCTCATGTCATATCATGTCATGACATCTGGACAATAGGAGTTGGCTTGTGCTATTTTTAGAAGCACTTCCTGCTTGTCTAGACAGCATCTTGGGTTTGTTGTGCTTTTAGGTAAAGTCACTAGCCTGAGTCAACTTGCGGCATGAGCCTGGACACATCTATTTGGTATCTCCTATATCAAGCATATCTAAAGATCACCTGAATCTTCTAAATGCTAACTACACTCTATTCTATTTTTCCTCCCTATCCTCTCAACCACTAACCCGTACTAAAGCCACTAACCAAAGCTAATACTTAAGAAGAAACAGACGAACTTGTGTTTCTACATAGAAAAAAAGCTAGGTTGTCTAGGTTCCTTCGAAGCCCAAGTCATCACATTAATTTGGCGACAAGGATATTTCTGTTTGTGTCGGTTTTCTTTGTGATTCAAATTGCACTATGCCGGTAAAAGGTTGTATCGATTCTTTTAACGAGGACTCAGAAGATTTTGAAACTTATTTGGAGAGGTTAGAATTGTTTTTTGTGGCTAATGACATAGTGGATGGTAGGAAAGTGGCTGTTTTTCTCTCGCTGCTAGGTCCAAGTTTGTATTCATTAGTGCAGAGTCTCATTGCTCCCACAAAACCTGCCAACTGCATTAAATTAGTACATGTGTTAAAACCACATTTCAACCCTAGGATTGTTTTGATTTACAAACGCTTCAAGTTCTTCAACTGAAAACAAAAGGTGAGTGAGTCTATTGCACAGTTTGTTGCCGGCAATTGCTGTTACAAGAGGCAGATTTATCTTTCGAATGAGCGTTAGAATTGGCTTTTTCTAAAGAGGTAGCTTCGAATGATGTCAGGGAGATGAGTTATCGCCCTTCTACTAGTGTAAGCCACATTGCACATTAGACTAGCCACAAAAGACGTCAGACTAGCCACAAGAAAGAGAGATTTAGTACTAAATCAAAATCTCTGTGTTCTGGTTGTGGACAATTGCATTGGAAGAGCGACTGTCCGTTCAAAGTTGCAGAATGCCACAAGTGCAAAAAGAAAGAACACATTAAGAAAGTGAGTTTCTCAAACAGTGGCAAAAACTACAAGGCAAATACTAACCAGAACACTAAAATTCCTAATAGCTTTGAATTTGACTCTGAATATTGTAAGCTATGACGAGTGCATTTTTTCTAATGCAACTGGACGTTCAGAAAAGTTGGACAAATATCCGATTCCGAAATTGGAAGACTTGTTTGCTAGCTTGTCTGGTGGCAAACTTTTTTCAAAATTGGACATGTCCCAAGCTTACGCACAGCTGCTATTGGACGATGAATCCAAGCAATACACAGTGATATACACTAACAAAGGTTTGTTTCAGTACAGCAGATTGTGTTTTGGAATTTCATCAGCTCCTGGCATTTTTCAGAGAGACATGGAACAGCTTCTTCAGGGTGTGCCTGGAATGCTGTGTTACCGGGATGATATCCTGACTTGTGGTGCAACAGAGACTGAGCATTTTCAAAGACTGAAGCTAGTCCTTACTAAGTTACAGGACGCTGGGCTAAAAGTTTGCATTCAAAGTAACCACGGTTACATACCTAGGTTATCAAATTGATGGTAATGGTATACATCCTGTAAAAGATAAGGTCAAGGCCATAGTTGAAGCTCCAGCACCTTCCAACATTAAACAACTCCAATCTTACCTTGGTATGTTTAATTTTTATAGATGCTTTGTGCCACAAGCATCCTATTTAAGCTAGTTCATCGTTCTGGTGCAGTCCTTGGTACTGTAGATGCTCTCAGCAGATTGCTTCTTCCTGTAACTGCTGTAAATATTCCCATTCCTGCTGAGTGGACTAATCTAGTCTATTTTTTGGACAGTTTTCCTGTGACTGCATCTGAAATAAGGGTACATAACCGCACAGATCCTGTTCTTTCCAAAGTGTTCAAATATTGTGAACTTGGTTGGCCTACTTCTATTTGTGATTCTCAATCTGAGCTTCTTCCTTTCTTTCGTAAAAGAAATGAGATTTCCACTCAGTTACAGTCATCACAAGGTCTCCTCCACCTTGAAGAAGAAACCCTTGAACTTGATCAATCTACTACTCCCGAGATTGGCCCTGAATCTGAAATCACAGGGCTAGAACAAACTTCCTCTTACTATTCACCTCCTACAGAAATGGTGTCATGACCTCTGGACAATAGAAGTTGGCTTGTGCTATTTTTTAGAAGCACTTCTCGCTTGTCTAGATAGTTGAACTTGGGGTCAACCTCAGTGTCTTGAGTTTGCCGCGCTTTTAGGTAAAGTCACTAGTCAGAGTCAACTTGCGGGACCAGCCTGGACGCATCTATTTGGCATCTCCTAAATCAAGCATATCTAAAGATCAGCAAAATCTTCTAAATGCTAACCACACTCTATTTTATGTTTCCTCCCTATCTTCTCAACCACTAACCAGTACTAAAGCCACTAATTCCTGCATCACATTTTTAGAACCCATTAAAACAAAGCCTTGTACCAAAAATTGACCCGTCAACTTAAACAGAGCCCAAAAGAAGAAAATGGCATTTTAAGTTAAAAATGCCATTTTTACTGAAATTATAATCAACTGTTGGATCTGTGGGAGATGTGTCTTAGTGAGAAATTGACAGCAGATGTTAGAGCGAGTATCATGGGGTGCAATTTGCAAATGCAAAGATTTTCATTTTATTTTGGTCTTTCACTTGAAAGGTTTATATTGTAGTTTTATTTTTGTTTTGTTAAGGAGCTATTTATGTTGAAGAAATTGCAGTCAGAAATCGAAGGGTATTATGAAAATGATGCAATTCATCATGTTCAAAATATATCCGATTTCTGATATTAATGAATGTCAAAACATAACTAAATAATTTTTCTTAAATGTATTTTCCGGCAATCTAGAGGAGTCAATTTTTGTAATTTCCCCTATGGAGCTAACCATGGGGGTGCTTCCAGTAAGCACTAACTTTAGGCCCCTGACTAGTACTTGGAGAGAGATAAAAAATCTTTTAGAAAAGGTCCAGAGATGGACAAATAAGTTAGTACTGGAATTAAAAAGTATGAGTTATGGGGATAGGTTAAAGGAATTAGGGTTGATATCATTAGAAAATAGGAGGGATCAGGGAGACTTAATAGAAATGTTTAAGATTATGCATGGTTTAGAATTAGTAGACCCTAATGTATTTTTTTTTTTACTAGAAAGGGGTAGAAGACTGAGAGGCCAAAACATATACAGTAGAAGTAAACAGAAGTAGACTGAATATCAGAAAATTCTTTTTTAGCAATAGAGTGGTGGGACGTTGGAATAGATTACCGGAATATGTAATGCTATCAACAGATGTAAATGATTTTAAAAAGAATTATCATGTTTATTACACCACCACAAATATTTAAGGTCCTAGATATTGTGTAAATATGATTGTTATAATGCGTGATTGTATATACAATTTGTATACCATTTTCACACTAAAATAAATATTTTTATCCATTGGAAACCTATTTATCAATTTGAAATTCAATTTCACTCAAGTGTTACAATCATAGACTCATTTTGGCCAATAGAAACCTAAATTTAATCCATATATATGAAGGTTTGAAGTGTCTCAAGGCAAGAATTTAATGAGAGCACAGTTCATTTTAAGAGGGATGAACTTGCATAAAATTGCTAATTCAATGTATAACATTTGTTTGGAGTAAATTCTGGTTCTATGACTAGGATTTACACCTAATAGGTGATACATTATAATCTTAAGTTGCCATTAAAAAGCTCATTGTTTATTTCCGAATAAAAAAAGCAACAAAAATAAGATGAAAGAAAGACTGGTAAAAAATTGGTAGAATAATAGAGACAATGCTTCATCTAAGAAATTCAAACTTAAGAATCAGACCATGGGAACTCTTTAGTTAAGGAGGACAGAGGGCTTGATTTGCCTGCAAACTACACGGTTTTGCTGAATTACATTGATTTTCCCTAAATGTAATATTGTTTTGCCCGAATTAAGACTATTACATCTAATACTACCAGTGTATCGTAAAACACAAGGAGCACATTTACAGTTGAATAGCACAAGGAACATAATTAAAAGGAGAATTTTAGAGTTAACTCCCTTGGTTTTGAACTCTCAAGTTTCATCGTGTCATCACTCCTCCAAAATATCAGCAAGGTCTGAGCTTTACCTCTTTTTTTTCGGTGGGGTTAATCTATAAAAATCCCCTGCCGACTATTAATTGCGAGGCAGGGATCGTATGGATGATTTTAATTTTACTGACTTATTGCTCAACTATTCACCTGGTGCATTTAAACTGTTAGGTATACAACACAGAAAACATTCTTCCAGGTGTCACTCTTCGTTGTCTTAAGAAGATCTGTGGAGGTTTTTTTTAAAACTTACTTCCTGTTGAGTGTAAAAAAAGATTGTTATTTTTTCTTCACACCGATCAAATTTGGGGGAAAATATTCAAAAAATAAATCCAAAGACCCATCGATATTTAAATCAAGACCAAACATATTTAAATCTAATAACAAACACGCGTAGCAATCATTTTTAGTTATGGAGAACAGAGACTTGATCAACCGGCTTCGACAATTCGATGCTTATCCCAAAACATTGGAAGATTTTCGCGTCAAAACCTACGCTGGTGCAATTGGTAAGTACTTTAACTTAGTAAGTGTACTAACTTACTATTAACTAAACATTGAAGTTCTTTACTCGTTATGTTTTCTTTTGAATCACGGATGTACAAAAAAGTTAAGCAGCTTCTTCCCACCCATACTTCCTCATTCTCTTAATTTCAAATGAAACTTGTTTTAATGACTCAGTAATTCATTTATTTTTGTTTTCGTTTTTATTAGATGAAGTATTATAAATCGTTATTATTTTTATGACTACTTTTTACCTTCATCTTAATTTTATTAGTTGCTTTTTATCGCTAGGGGATGTGGGTTCGAATCCCACCTGTCGAGGCTTATTCTTTATTTTCCGATCAACGCAATTTGCTCACTGGCGGAGTGTAATCGGTCTGAGCAAAGAGTTGCGATAAAAAGCAACTAATAAGATGAAGGTAAAAAGTAGTTATACAAATTTAAAACCATATGAATAATGACTACTTTGTTGTGGTTAAGATTCACTTTTTAGTTAACCAGTTAACCAAGTCGAAAGAAAATAGAAATATTTATTTTTTCGACAGTAATTGTTTTTGTGCTTTTGATCCATTCATTAGACCCTAGACACCTTTTCCAGGAATTTGTTAGTTTTTAGAAGAAAATCTTTTAGGTTTTCCGAGGGGCGTTCTATTTACAATGTAACTGTAATGGTAAACAGGACCTTTACTTTCAATCCGTTGTATGGAAGTGGGGCTTCGAAGTATGTTATGTTACTTTTTTGATATTTTAATGACGGTATTTTTAAAAATCTTTATTTTTATTTTTGTACTTAAGTTACTAACTTACTAGTAGTAGTAACTAAGCATTGAAGTTCTTTACTCGTTATGTTTTCTTATAAATGAGTTTATGAGTCTATACATCTGAACTATTTACGCCTAACATACGGCAGTAGAGTCCCCTGACACATGTTTGTACGTGATTGGTTTATTTGTTTGAAATGGGGTTTTGGCCTCTGACGAAGAATTGTTTTTGTTTAGTTTTAAAAGTTTTGGTCAATTTTGTAGTTTAGCCTCCAAAATTAACACGATTGTTGATTTCTTTGTGTTAGAATGTATATAAAATATCTAATTTGATTTTTTCTAAATCTTGAAAGTGCTTCTTTTTTTTTTTTTTTAATTTTCTTTAATAGACTTTTGAATTAGAACAGGAATATTTACTTTTATACGAAAAAAAAACCTTATTCACATTTGAAACTTATTGGACAGTATACAGGTTTGTCTAAAATTAAATAAATGACCCAAATACGCTAGAAAAATCTTATGTACGTAAAATGACTTAAACGTCCAGGCTACACCAAAAGTAGATGTTTGTTAATTGTTTTCTATAATAATTTGCACAACCGCGATAATTTGGACGTTAAACTACAAGATCGCCAAAGTTATGTTTTGGATTTTGTTAAAACCCAGATAAGATTATTTGTGCGTTGAAATGGGAAACACAAACAGCTGAGAAATATTCAAATAGTTTGTTTTTTTTCCCACGATTGAACTCCTTGTTGTTAACACGACGTTTCGGCCGATGCGTTCTTCGGCCTTCTTCAGGTGTATTATCCGAATGTGATGTGGCAAACAGAAGTTTTTCTCCAATGGAAGCAAACGTACGATTCGGGTGTTTTTCTTCCGTAAAGATCGGCCGAAACGTTGTGTTAACACAAACAAGGAGTTCAATCGTCCGAAGAACTATTTGAATGTTAATGACTTTTCTCAAAACTATAGACAACTAGCATTCCAAGGGAAATGATGAATCACTGCCACCCATGTTGGGAAAAGGGGTAATCAATGAATAAGTTACTTCTCTTGCCTTTTATTGGGCTGTGATCACTAAAAAGGGTCTGAATTTTCAAAAAATAAGCGGGCACAAACTAGAGACCAATTTAGCATAAACTTACATTGCATATTGAACCCGCCTTTATAAACCTATTTAGGTGGTAATTTAAAAAAAACACATTTTCCCTACTCATTGAGCGGAGTGTATGTGCAAAATTTCAAGTTTCTACTATGAACGGTTAGGGCTGGGCAAAGTCTATATATATATAAATGTCAGAACACATAAATAAACCAGTGTTGTGGATAGTGGTGTTTAATAGCTGAGAAATAATTTACTTTCAAATCAACTGGTTTTAAACTGTTTAGAGAAGTTATTTTCAGAAACTTTTTGCTGGTGACACTTATCCATACATAAATAATCCTGTCATTAAAGCTTTATAAGTTCATAAGATCCAGTTTTTGTGTGTGTGCAATAAATATATATATTATATTATAAATAAATAAATAAATAGCTTCATATTTTTGGAGCGACTTAAAAAAAATTGAATCTTATGAACTTTTAAAGCTTTAATGACAGGATTATTTATGTATGGATTGACACTTCTGCCTAGAATTCAGAGTATCTGTGCACTCAGCCAAGGATCAAAGTGTCAATACCTAGCCCTCTGTATATCAGTGTATTTGTGCATAGCATTTTATATATGTGGATTTTATATATGTGGATTATTGCAGACTAAAACATGTATGATTTATTCATTCAAATAGTTCTTCGGTCGATTTTAACTCCTTCTTGTGTTGTAATTTCAAAAGAGGTAGCCCTTATAACGTAGGATTCAGGTGTTTCTTTGTCCTTGTCTTGTCGGGTTTGGGCCTGTTGACCAGTGGAAGCCACATCGGGTTGAACTCTGCACTTGTCTGAAAAAAAACAAGGAGTTCAATCATTGAAGAACTATTTGAATGTTAATGACCCTTCTCTGAAGTATAGAAAAAATTCCTGATTTAGTTTTAAAGTTCTGGGGGCATTCAAGTATTTAAAAAAAATTTTAATTACCAAGTGCTGCTGTTGACTAACATTTGGGGTTTTTTTTTGTAGATTATTAAAAGCCCTTGCAAAAGGTTTTTACTTTTATTTCCATGTTTATTAGTTTTCAAAAAACAATTGGAAGTTAAACAGGCTGTGGGGTCTGTACACAAATCCTTCAACACCTCAATTTATGGTACCTCCGACTATTTGTAATTAGACTAATTATATATTTCCTATATTTATTGAAAGCACACAACATACAAGGCATTTCATCACTGCTGTTGAAATAAAGCTGGTGTTTCCATTCATATTTCTGTTGATATAAAATGGCTGATGTGATATGGATTAAAGCAACGATGGAACGCATGTGTCTCCACTGATTCTCATTATTGAACTGAAGTTTTAGTCATAATTTGTAATAAAGCAGAAATCCGGATTTTACAACATTGTTGCCATAAACCAGTACTTGAGGAAATACAACATCAGTAAATACATGAATACACAAACAATTTTGTTAACTTTAGTTTACATAACAACTGCCAACATGAATCATCAGGCTACTTTTTAGCACCCTAACCTGTTTGGGTTTAAAGGCTATAGCTATGATTTTTACATCACATACTTCTTCTACAACACACATTGACACAGATAATATTTCCCATCTGTTGTGATTGTAAAGTATTAAAGAACTGCAAACTTTGTTAAAACTCTTTTTGCCATTGTGAATTTGTGCAAGGGGGCTTAAAGTCCATAAATATGTAATGTTTGGAAATTTGTAAAGAACTTGAAATCAGTCTTCAATATAAATTAAAATTTATCCTGAAAGAAATAGGTTAATCGAATTATGTTTGAAATTTAAACAGATTATATTACAATTTACATTTAGTCTGATTCGGTACATTTTTACCAACTCTGACTCCTAGTTTTAAAATGAGGATAATACTATTAATAAAAATGGTTAGGACCACAGGCCTACAGACCAGATTGTCTATTCCTGTAGACTCCTTGTGGAGCACATGGCCGCAATCACTCTCCTGCATAGGTTTTACGGTGTGGAGTTGCTTATCTCATGCCCAATCCTCCTCCTCCTTTGCCCCAGATAGGGACCAGCTGGTGACAGGTCGATTGCGTACTGGACAACTACGTCCCTAGTACTGGACCAGATATGGTGACTACCAAGCTGTAAATTTTCTCAGTCAAAGTAACCTTCTCTTCGATGGACCACTTTCCTGGGTAAAAGGCTCCAACTGCCCAGCTGGGGGGAGAAGTGGATTCATGTCTTTCCCAAGGGCAATACTGTGAAGTGAATGTAAACAGCCTTGGCTGAAACTCGAACTCAGTCCATCAATTCCGTTTACTGTGCGGTAACCATTATGCCACTCGGCACCTCGCACAGACCAGATTATAAGCAGAATAAAACCTACACAACAAGACTCTACACTGGACATCTTCACTTGAAGAAGGTCGGAGAATGAACCAGCTGATATGTTAGGATTATACAAGAAGAAAAAGAATTGAATATCAAGGGCAGTGGTCGCTAAACTTTTTATGCCTAATGACCCACTTTTGCAACTTTTGTGAGGGTAAGATTTCTGTACCGCCCACTAATATTTTAAAGCCAATTAGTCACTTAATGGCCATTTTTAAGTGGTTAGATTTTTAAAAAATGGCTAAAATTGTGTAGATTTCTTTTCCGAGTAACTAGGCAACTATATACGCTCCAAAAAGTAAATATCCAATATATTTATCATATATTAAGTCATTACTTTGTAATAATGTACTAAAAATGTATTGACTTCCAGTGTTGTTTGTGTGGCGGAAGTAAGACAGACATAATACCTGACCTTGCGACCCAATACTGGGTCTATTGCCCACTGGTGGGCAGTATTTCCCAGGTTTGCGACCACTGATCTAAGTAAACTTATTCCCTAAGAACTTGGTCTCTCTTTATCGATGAAGAGGATTTCAGTATTTCCAGAACAAATAAAAACCTAATAATTCAACTCCTATAATTAAAAAATGACATAAAATAACTACTCCATTGAATTTATTAATTCATTAACTCCTTCAAACATGTCTCCAAATTGTTTTAATTTTATTGTAATGCAATCATAATGCTCTTATGATGATTATCCACTTAACAAGATTTGTGTAATGGGACAAGAATGGAAATTGTGTAGTTACATTAAAACTGAGGGGAAGCCATTGCTGTTTAGTGGCTCAGGCAGCAAGGTTCTCATTCATTGCACCAAACTTTCAGCTTTTAAGAGATTCACTTTTCAATAACATTTTTGGTGTGAAATCTATATGATGATGATGATGATTTGATTTCTGTATATTTGTTTGTTACTGTAACACAACAAAAATGGTTCATCGTAGCAAGATTTTTGTTAGTGCAATACTGTCAAAATGCTCTAACTTGGAGAATAAAGCAATTTCCAATCCAATTTGAAGCTTGAAATAATAGTGTGGGGTCTGTGTTTGTGCACACCCTGATCATCTATATTAAAACGATTTCTCAATGGTGATAACTCCAGATATATTAAGTGCTAATTATAGAATAGTTTCCCTTATTTATTTACAGGAATACCTTGAATAGTGCAGGTTTTGTTGTAGTATGGTTACCGTATTGCTGTACAAATTAATGTAACTAAGTATAAGCTGAAAAAAAAACACATTAAATTATAAGACCTTGAACAGTACAGAAAATTTTGGAACAAATTAACCGCACTAATCGAGGTATACCTGTATTTGCAAATAATTGTAATATAAATTCTATAAATAGGAAGTGACTTGACATCGAGCTTTTAAACATGTGACAATAAAGTACTAGAATAGACTTTTCACAAAATCAGTATATATTTAACCGCACCTATTTTTTAGTCACAATCTATTGAGCAAGGGCTCTACAGGATGTAAGATGAGGATTAATGATATATGAGAGAGAGAGAATAAAGTAGAAGAAAGAAGTAACTTCTAGTAGAAGAGGCTTGAGTAAAGGTTTAAAATTTTTTAAATAAATAAAAAAAGGATTAATTTATAAATACGTAGGTACATCAAAAAGTCTGTAGCCTAAAACATTTATTTTAGATAACAAATATTTCTTTTTCAACATAATCTCCTTCTTTGTCAATGCAGCCTATTCACTGTTGAATGTTAATCACAAGGATCTAACATTGTACAATAAAATTTTCAGGTCAAAATTCAGCAAATGAATACATGTCAAGCTACAGACTTATTGATCCACCCTTGTACACGCATAAAACAGTAGAATTAAATTTATATAAAACATTGTAATGTGAAACATGTTTGATTAATAACTCACTAGCTGAAAAACCGCCCTATCGGTGTATGTAACTGGATGCCCGTAATCGTAAGATGGTTGACTGAAAAATAAATATTTTGTGAAAGAAAAAAAAAACATCAAATTTACTTGTCAACAAGATATGAACCAGTTTATTTTAATAATAATTTGTTTTTGAGGGCTTGATTTTTAAAACTGCCTTTTAAATTAAAAGAAACCCCCAAAACTTAATCCTTTTTTGAACAACGTTTAGAATTGAAAACATAACACTTTAACAAAGGAAGAAAGTGGGCAAAAAAGAAAGGTAGTTTAATAAAAGGGGAGAGAGCAAGAGAAAGAAAGGAAGTGAATTGTATCGTTATGTTAAGAGGGGAGTGTGGAAGACAGAAGCCGAAAAGAAAAGCAGTCTAATAATTCACTCTTTCCTTTGCCGTTTCTTTCTTTGAGATCATAGTATGAGTAACAGCATTTGTGATGTATCATTAGCTTGTTTCGTTATTTTCGCCATGTATCTTTCTCCTCTCTATTCCCTTTCTTTTTTTCACCAAAACGATGGACGATTCGATTATCAACGTAAGGTGAGCGTGACTGTTTCCAACAGAGCTATTACGTTATTAATTTAGAGGAGATTATACATATATGGAAAAAAAAAGAAATTTCATATGGTGAAGACTTTCGGGTTCAGAGAGTGAAACAGGTGTGTGTTGCTTGTATTTGCATCACTGGCAGCAAAGGACCCAGATCTAAACCCCAGACATTCACAGTACATCTGGGATACTAATGCTTCACTTGTCCTCTGTGGTTCTTTGACACATATGGGTTTTTCCCTTGCTGTTCTGGCCGATAAGAGGGCGAAGCGATGGTCGAAGGGGGAGTTGTGTTTTGGACTTGTATGACGTTGTTGTCAGTCTGAGAATCTTAACAAGTTTTGATCTAGGTGAATGTGTCGCCAGTGATTGTCTAGGAGGTGTCCCATTCAAGGTTTTGTTCCAGCGTTGAGAGAGCATTTGATGGTACATCAAATGCTCTCCCAACATACATTCCTTCTTACTTCTACATTTCATGTATTTCGTTTTTTTCTAAAACCACCATGGAGGGCACTTTTCTGTGGTGATAGTGTTAACAAGCTAGTCTCACAGACCATTACTACTGTGTAGTGAGTTTGATCCTCACTGGGTGCGCAATACTTGTGACTTTTTGCCTAATCTAAGCTTAGTAAATCCCTATAAGAAGAATTTGGTGCATTACCACAGTGCAGTGGTCTTCGAACTTTAACTCTTTTCAATAATTAAATTTTCTAGGAAACCCCTTCAAGAGACAACTTTCTTTTCTACATATATATATTTACATATATACACATGCACAGGTGGGAGCTTGAGCCCCTGCCCTTTTTCTTCTTCATATCAAAAGCGCCCTTTTAGTCAAAATTCAAAAATCTATTTTAATAGACACAACAAAAATAATGCATTGAATTTAATGGAATTTCAGAATATTTACCACTAGCAATTTTATCCTTTTTCTTTGTGTGTATAGATAGATATAGCCTATATGGCATTGCTGTTTATTTTTAAAAATATTAGAGGAGTGCCCTTTTTTTCAACTGAACCCCTGCCCTTCTGAAATGTATGTAACTATTGGATTTGGGCCTTGTTTATGGAATTGTCAAATGTGTATAAACCCAAATGTAAAAGCTGGAAGGGATTGTTTATGTAATGAAGAATTATTATGCATATTATGAAAATGTCACTTTGTTTCACAGAACCCCTGGAAAGGTCACATTCAAATACTGCTGCCATAGAGCAAACTAGTTTCTCGGACCATTACTGCTGTATAGTGAGTTTGATCCTAACTGGGTGCCCCATACTTGTGACTTTGTGTCGTACTAATTTAAGCTTAGTAAATCCCTATAAGATGAATTTTCTGGTTGCATCACTATAGAGCAATGGTTAGCTAGCTAGTCGATCCTCACTGGGTGTCTCACCTTTGTGACCTTGTACTGTACTAATCTAAGCTTAGTAAATATCTATAAAATTAGAAAGCACCCAGAGAGCTCATACCTCTGCCAATGCCATTCACTAACTAAGAACTGAATGAAAATCAGTTCATCTATAGCTACAATGCAGGGAAGGTAACTGTAAGTTTTGATTTTCCATATTTTGGACTATTGTCATAATACATGAAAAAATATCTCTCAATTGGAAAACGGAAAAAGAATTCCTGGATCCACCACAAAATATTAATCAACTGTTTATACCATGGCCCACCCTCCACAAAATGTTATTGAAATTCATTGAGAACCTTTGGAGATATTGTGTGGACAAACAGACAAATATAAATGAATACATATACCATAGAGCTTTTATGAGTAGTGCTAATTAAAATAATTAATTAAAAAAAAAATAAGATCATATACCATCATCTTGTAAAGAAACTGAAGTCTATATATGTAAAGTTGTATGTAATGTATGTATGTTTGTACTCTTATAACTCGAGAACTATGTTTCCCAGACAAAAAATAAAACTATAATCAAATTCAGCACGTCTCGATCTATGTTCAGCAGACATTTTTAGGTGGATTTTTAGAAGAAAAAAATTTTAAATGAATCTTTCCCATTTTTTTTGCATTCAAAAAGTATTCAGCCATCAGCTTTTAGCAGCAGTAGTGTTTTAAAAAAAAAAAGTAGATCATGTTTGTCTCCGGGCATTGATGAGGTGGCAATATCCAAATAGTATCCAGCAAACAGCTGTAGTTATCCCCCCAACCCCACCTAAGGTTGGGGGATGGGGCTTCCACAGGAACTATCTGAAAACCACCTGATAGGGCCGGTTTTCAGCTAGTTTCTTAGTAAAACTATATGAACAAACAATGCATCAGCTCTTTGTCCCCCCAATTGTTGACATTTGTAGCTCAATGTATTTTGACATTTTAATCATCGATATATTGATGTTTAATGTGGGCTACTTCTAGTTGATTACATTCATTCTCAAACCTTAACATCTGTTGTATTATGTATTTTATTGTAATGATATACTAAGATGTTGCTCTAGAGCAGTGGTATTCAAACTGTGTTCCACAGAAACCTCAGGGTTCAGCGCAACACAGTGCCTTCGTATTTTATTTATCTTGTGTGATAATTGTTTATAATGTTTTATGACTCTTAACTAAATTCTAAATTACGTTAAAATTAAAAACATCTTGGTTATTTACATGACACGGACACTGTTCAATCAGTAGTCGTTCATATGTCTATTTTTCCTCAGTAAGCTTTGTTCTTACTTTTCCATTCGTGTGTGTATTTTCTATTTGGGTTTATATACATTTCGGATAATTTCATAAACAAGGCAAAAATCCAATAGTTACATATATATGTAAATGTGATTAATTATAAAGACATTTTTTATCAGGAACATATATTTACTCGATTGCGAAACGAGCAGCCTAAATCATGTAAATAAATAAATGAGCATCCACCTTGGAAGCAGCCTTACATGCAGGCTCTGCTCTTACCACTGAGCTAACGATACCCTCATGGTAAGACAGGAGTCCTGAATACACATTGTTCATCACTCTATTCCACAATTGTTGGCATGAATATATATGTTGTTCCCTATGCTGACAGTATGAAGTATTCAGTGAATTGCATAATTTATATCCGATAGAATAGGAAAATTATAAACACAAATTGTTTGATTAATTTGTTTAGCTGCATATCAACCCTTGATGGGTCATTTTATGCTTAAATCAGTTTAAAATTCCAAAAGAAGAAAAAAAACCCAATAACCTTTCACCAGAGTCCTGCAAATTGAAGAAAGGTTACTTTTGTTTTCAACTAGCGACTTGCGACTTTGGTGAACAGTCTTTTTATTAATAGCAAACAGGCCGCCCTGATTTCCCCAAAGCCGGGAATGTTAGTCCATTTGTTGCCTCTTACGAACCTGTGGACAAGACAGAGGGATGAATTCTTGGATGCCCGCATCCCCACAGGGCAAAAGACAAGGAACCCTTTTCAATCTTAAAATTTTCTAGGGAACCCCTTCAAAAAATAACTTTCCCTTCAATGAATACTTCATACGTAGAAGGGAAAGTTATTTTTTGAAGGGGTTCCCTAGAAAAGTTTTATGATTGAATAGGGTTCCCCAAGTAATTCAAATTTGAAGACATCTGCTCTAAAACATGCATTCCAAAAACTTTCTATTTGAAATGGACAACATTATTATTTTTGACCTATATGCATTTTTTTGCGTTCAGAAAATCTATTATTAGCTAGTTCTTTTTTAGTAGTAATATTATCTTGCTTTATTTTTCATTAGTTGTGTAGCATTGTCAACCATTGTTATTTTTTACTAGTATTTCTTTCATCGAGGGAGGTGTGGCAGAGTGGTTAACAGTATGGAGAATGAGATTGGTGAGCTGAGTTCAGTTTGCATTCACTTTGCACTAATGTCCTTGGGAAAGGCATGACTCCATCTCCTCCCAACACATCATGGGCTAGCGTGGCAGGGTAATGTTTTATTATTGGTATCCATATTTCCAGACCTAAGCCTATTGAACCAATGCTGAACAGTTCGTACTGTAGTAGTGTTCACACCAAATGCTTTGTTGACGTTAGCAGCAGCTTGAGCAGTATTATGTCCTACTTTGAAATCGTACTTGAAAATGAATCTAACTTCTTGGGTAGACATCATTGCTGTTAAGGGCTCAAAAACCTCCAATAATGATGAGTTATATCTCTCTTTACTCTGAATCTGCAAAAAATGTAAATTAGATTGGTAAATCTTTCATTTTTAGCATTATTCTCTCTGATGTAAAAAAAACACATTTCATGTGTAACATTAACAACTTGTAGATTTCTCTTAATATGGTTTTGAGGAGTACCACTTTTTCTTTATTATATTGGCATGAAAGACAAACTATTACTTGGAGACAGATGAAAAATATAAGATTTTTTTTTTTTTTTTTTTTTTTTTTTACTGTAACAAAATAATTTATTTACTTAATATTTAACAGGCCTAAACAGAGCAGTTTAGGAAAATGATAGTCAATAGAAAAATTTGTTTGTGTTACATCACAAGAGAAGTTAGGTTTATGTTTGACTGTTTCCGAAATTGTATAATGTTTTTCTGTAGTCTCAGAAAATATGTATAATTTTATATATTTGTTTGAATAAACACATTAATGTATATGTATTAGTGTTTGTGTATGTGGTGAATTAAAATAAATACTTAGCTTAAGCATCTAAGCTCCAATCAACTTTGAAATAGCAATTGAACAGGAGAAATAAGAATTACGTCCAATTCTGCCGAGAAATACTTTTTTAACTCTTAAACATCCAGCTCAAGGATGCAACTTTTAACTTTGTTAACCGTATTTGTGTCCCATTTTTGAAATTTGATTTTAAATATATATTTTGCCAAATGCGATTAACTTGTGTCGTGTATTAAACATTCAAATGTTCAAATGTAAAAAAACATTAATGTGATATGTTTCACTACATACTCAAGAGAAATCGGATCATTATGATATAGATGAGGTGAGCACGAATGTAGAACCACAATAATATTGAGTAAATTTTCATTTTTTTAAAATTGATTTTATTGATATACATAATCCATTTTTATGCCTGCCTTTAGCCGCCTAACATTGATTCATGTTATTTTTTTTTTTTTTTAATTATTTTTCAGTGACTCTCGTTAGTTCTGTCTTCATGTTTATCCTGTTTGTATCCGAATTAAACTACTATCTTACAAAAGAAGTTCATCCAGAATTGTTTGTAGACACATCACGCGGACACAAGCTTATTATTCATGTCGACATCACTTTTCCTAGACTGGCTTGTTCATGTGAGTACCTTACTACCCCTTTTTTTTGTTCATGTGAGTATCTTACCCCCCACCTTTTTGTTCATGTAAGTACCTTACCCCTCCTCCTTCTTTCTTAACTTATTTTCTGTTGCAACAACTTGTGTATTCTGCTGCCTTGCCCTAAATGGCAATGTTTCTCTCAATATAGGTTACACTTTATTCACATTCATCAACTTCAATAGAAAATGACATGAAAGCAAATAAACTGAAGATTCTTATTGTATATGTTTCAGATATTCTTTATTGTTGCTTCAGGAGTGTTTCTTTCTTCTGAACATGTATTAAAATAACATAGAAAACATCATGCTTTTTTTTTTGCCGATTGTGTCTTCTTTTTTTTTTTCATTATTTCAATTGAAATTTTGCATAGTAAGTATGGGACAGCCAGTTTATACTGAATTAGAAATTTGTATAACTTTTAGT
>VCCN01002354.1:4520814-4532972 GCA_006491835.1 Architeuthis dux | reverse complement strand
CACTGCAACTCACCCAAACCCTATAACTGTTCATATCAAACTTTGGTAGACACCCCCCTAGTCATAATACCAGTGTAATATTTGCAGTTTTGTTTTTTTAAATAAATTAAATGACTGATATACTGGCATATACAGTAACTGGTGACCAACCCCAAATCCAGAGTGAATGTCTGCACTGAAGATTTAGTTTTGTGTCCAGCTGCATTCATGTTTATTTTTTGAAAATTCACCCTTTTTTAGTAATCACTGCCCAACAAAAGGTGAGAGAAGTAACTTATTCATTGATCACCTTTTTCCAATTTTTTAATTAATTGCTTAGGTTATTGGTTGTTTGCTTATGGAAAAAATGTAATTAAAAGTCCATTTTGCCCCTAGACATGTACAGGTATACCTTGATTAGTGCGGGTAATTCATTCCAAAATTTTCCATATTGTTCAAGGTCTTATTAGAAACCGTCAACCAAAAGTATTGGTTTCCTGAGAGTTGGCTTCTCTAGGTTATGATAGACCATTGAGTATTTGGATTTGGTATCAATTTAGGTACCGATGGAGTGCTCTATGAATATCGGAATATTCAGAGCCTATATTATAATAATAATAAAAAGAAAAACAAATCAAGTTTGCTGATACATGTATTTCAGTGAAACGTCTACTCACTTTTCACTTCATCAGGGCCTAATGGCACGATACAATACTGCTGCTAGAATTTTTGGCAGGTACCCTAACCACCCACTCCTTCTCACTGCCTTTGACCAGCCTTGCGATGGGAGGGGGGGTACCATTTCATTCGGTCTAGCTGAATAGTATTAATTGTTCTGGTCGTGTTTTTGAAACAATTCCTCAGCCTTTTCCTCCGAATTTTTTTGTGGCGGGGAAGTACGCTCTTTTTTTTTTTTTTTTTTTTTTTTTTTCCAAATATTTTTCATATCTGAATGTTTTCTTTTGCAAGGTTGCTGGAAACTTCCACTTTGCTCCTGGTAAAAGCTTCAATCAACATCACGTTCATGGTGAGTTGTCCAAGTTTTCTAATAAACAGCCAATCTCTATATTCCAGAGATGATGGAAGAAAGAGATTCATAACAAGAAATTAAACAAGTGAACAGGATTGTTTTAAATGGGTTATGATACTTACTTCTACATCACTTTTGTCCACACAATATCTCCAAAAGTTCTCAATGACAATTTACTGAATGGTGGGCTATTGACTAAGGAAGATTTGATGAAATTTCCCCAAAATTTCATCAATTCAACATGGCCCACCATTTGACAAACTGAGAACTTTTGGAGATTTTGTAGGAACAAAAGTGATTTTAAACAAAACTGATATTTGCTAAAGTGCTGTACCCCGTTTTAAACGTGAAAGTCAAACACAAACAGCCTCGTAGCCTAATTCTGTAATTTTCATTCCCTGTAACCAATCTGACCCAAAAGTTGTACAAATTCTTCACATATGCAACAAAGTGTCAAACTAGAAAGCACTCAGAGCTCATACCTCTGCCATTGTCAGGGGAAGTAATTGTGCATGGATCCGCCCAGAAATTAAACCACTTCTTCCATGGCCAATTTCCCACCCTTCCATAAAATATTACTGTGGTGTAGATATATAACTATGACGTAGGGGAGGTAATTGTACATGGATCTGCCCCCAAAATTTAATTACTTCTTCCGTAGCCTATAGTCCACTCCTCCACAAAAGTACGTTGAAATTCATTCAGAACTTCTGGAGATATTGTGTACCGACATGAGCGTATACATAAATGTATGAAAAAAAATAAAACGGAAAAATATCTTTCAATCAAAAAAAGATTCCTGGATCCGCCCCAAAATTTAACCAACTTGTCCTTACCCCAATGTTCACCCTTGCTTTCATTGAAATTCATAGAGTACTTTTGGCGATATCTTGTTGACAGATGGAAAGACGCGACTGAATACATGTTATGCCAAATCAGTGAAATTGCCTAATTGGCAAAATTTATTTATTTTTGTAAAAAAAAATAATTGTTTAATATCCTTATTATGATTAAATAAACTTTTGATCAAATTAAATCTACATATTTATTTATTTTTTGTAAAAAAAAGTTAATTTTCCCAATTAGGCAATTTCACCAATTCGGCGTAACATATACACCTGTCCAACTTTGTTGGCAGAGGTAATAATGCTTATCAGAAGCTTTAAAAAAAAATTAAAAAAAAACAAACTTTTTTCTTTGTTTTAGTTTGGTTGAGTTCACTGAATCCACATTGACCCGTCAAGGTAGTGAAGAGTTATCCATTGCAAGATAAAAGCCCTGACTCGCAGATAGACTTGAGTTGCCATCAATCCCAATAAAACGGAAATTTTATTGAGTTAGCGATAGAACTGCAATGACAAATTTCCACCATTCACAGATAATGAGCTAACAATTTGGAAGTGGAACCTTGTCATTGCCTCACTTTAGTTTTGGTAACAGTTTATCATTTATAGTTAAACTATATGTATCAATTTCTTTTCTTTCAGTTCATGATTTACAGTCCCTTGGTAGTCAAAAGGTAAGGTCTTTTTCTTAAACAAGCCTAAAAATACTGTATATGCCAGACTATAATAATACAAAGGTATTTGGAGGACTAACACTCTTTACAACTCCAAGTCCCATAACTGTCCATATCAAACGTTGGTAGTCCCCCCCCCCACGTCATAATACCAGTACATATGATGCATTGTAATATTTCCATGTTTTTCTTTTAATTAAATCTCTTTGAGTTAACGGTCCTAATTGCCATTCTGGTAGTACAGCATACCATATTGTATCGGTTATGAGAGCCCAACTCTCTCAACCATTTTCTGCCAGGGACCTTTATACTTTTACAGTATTACACACATTGATTCCTGTATAATTTCCAATTTTTCTTGGAATTTCAGTAATGGAAAGTTCTCTAAAAAGATTTCAGTTTAAAAACTTTATTGATGTGCAAGTGCCATTACTAATCAGGGTTGAAAAAGATGAGTTAGCTTTAAATACACAAAAGAATATTCTTCTTTTTCTTAAATATTTAGGTGGAAAGGCTTATAGGTTATTAACAATTGGATACAACAGAATTTCTTTTTACTCATTCACTTTAGATAGTCCTCAACTCAAGTTTTTTTCTTGGATTCATAAAATAGATTTACTCAGAATCTTTAAATATTAGATTGATGCAAAAGCTTTCAGCATTTTTATTGACATAAATTCATGGCATCAAAGTAAGTTCCTACAATGGTACAGCACCGTTCAGTTGAATTGTATATTCCATCACAAAAGAATGATTCCAGTTTCGCTTCAATGAATGAGATCTTGAACTTGTTGGAACCACTAACCAGACAAGGAGTGAAACAAGTGATGGTCTGTGGAAGAATTTTGCCCAGAAAATTAAGTCTTTTCTCTTCAATTAACCACCTTTTCTTCTTCATCATCCAGTGACCCATTGCCTAACTTCTACTGCACATTTTCCTGGAGTAAACTCTGTGCATTTTGTAGTCAGTTATGATTATCACTTTTACACAAGCAAACTTCTAGGATTTCTCTAACACACACGGAAATTTTAATACAACGCAAGATCTAAATTCTTGAAGAGAAATAACCCAGGGATATTGATATACCAAATATATAGTTGAGTAGTTCTAAAGATAACTTAAAATGTTTAATACTATATATTATGATTGGTATAACATTCCATTTCAAATATACTTTTAGTTTCCTTGTTTATTTAAGGATAATCTAATTGAAGCAAGTGACAATTCTTTTTTTACATTGTGCTTAGAATTTCTATTTACTGATTTCTTTGGAAAAATACTGTTTCATTTTTTAAAAGCATGCTTCATACAACTATTAGGTTGTTACACATGTAACATAATTTGTAATTATTGGAGGTTTTTGGACCCTTAACAGCAATGGTGTCTACCTAAGAAGTTAGACTAATTTTCAAATCAGGACACAATGCTGATAATGTCAAAGCATTTGGAGTGAACACTACTGTGCAAACTGCTTAGCGTTGGTTCAATAGGTGTCTGGAAACTTGGATACCAATAATAAACCTCAAGGCAGCCCAAATCTGTTCTTAATGAAGAATTTCTGGAGACTTTAGGCTTCAACAGCGATCATCTCAAGGCAATAGGGAAGGTTGAGAAAATGGGTCCAGCATGAACTAAATAAAATGCTCCATGACAGTGCCAAAGCTTAAAGAATTGGGATATGTCATGCAGCATCCTCCATATTCACCAACATTTCTCCTACAGATTATCTTTCCAACCTCATATCAGTAATAAAAGGTTCAATAATAGGGAAGCCATAATTTGGGCTTTTACCAAATCTGACCACTAAACTTGAAGAATTTTAGAGAGATGACATATTGGATGATTGTTGGAAAAATGTTATTGCTTCAAATGGTCATATTTTCCTTGTTTATACGATCCTTCATCTTACTAGGTAGTCCAGTCAGTTTTGGGGGCGAAAATGTTGTAACGCTAATTTTTCCCTGTTTCTCAAGTGTTCATTCTCCATAATAGAGAGTGTTCAATTCTGAATCTGTTGGTGTCTTATTTGTCACCATTTGACTTAAAAGCAATTTAATGTGTTTTACAGTGCCCAAACTATGCTGTGGCGACTTTTTTTTTTTTTTTTTTTTTTTTTTACTGTGGTCGAGATAAAAGGTGTCTATAAATAAATGATTGCAGACACCTTTCAATGTATGTCTTTGGAACCAATATCACCTAGTAGAAAAATAAATATTCTTCAGTTTTGTATAAAATTTAAGCAAGTACAAAAGTCTACATATTAAAAAAAAATGGTTTTTCAGTTTTATAGGTTGTTCAATTTGTTGTGAGTCCACTAATTATGATTATTTATTCATTTGCGAACTAATAGAAGTAGAGAGACAAATGAGGTATCAAAATGTTCAGAATAACAAGACCTATAAGGGGAAACAGGCAGCAGATGTATAAGATCTTCCTGTAAAAACTCATTGGAGTATCTAATCTTACTATTCAAAAAATGACATTTCATATGTAACAACCTAATATCTAACTAGATCTTTATTTATTTCAGTTCAACATCAGTCATAAAATCAAGACTTTATCATTTGGTGAACCGTACCCTGGAATTGTTAATCCTTTGGATCGTACCCAGGTAATTGCAGAATCTGGTAAGTTTAAGCCTTTTCTGTTTTTCTAAGCATGCTGTTAACAACCATAAGAGGATAAGTAATTTCTAGACGCATTCTGGTACAATTTCAAAAGACAAAAATAAAAATGTAAATTAAAAAGAAATTGTTAGATAACTCTGGTGGTGGGGAACAAATTTATTTAAACAGGAAGTCTGTGATGAGCTGTTGGTTCTGTTGTTGTAACTCCTATTGCAGCGGCTTCGGGGAGAATTGATCATTTCAAAAGAATTACATGTTGTTCATTGCGGGTCAGCACCGAATGCCTGTGCCAATTGCCATAAAGGTGCCAAAAGTTCCTCCCCCCTGCACCATTGTTTTGCCAACGTTCTGAACTAATTCGCGGCCTCGAAGTCCAAACCTGAAAAAAAAAAAAAATGGACTAGTTTTGCATGTACAAAATTATGAATAACTATAATGTACCAGCCTATTTAGGCATTGATAATAATAATAAAAACTGTCACGTGTCTTTTGGCAGCATTCCGTGTTGGGGTGGTCAATTAAAATATCAAGAAAAGGGGGTGATCGATGAATAAGTTACTTTGAATTTTCAAAATAAGGGACCAATTTAGCATAAACTTACATTGCAAATTTAATGCCCACTTAACCTATTTGTCTTCAAACAAAACGTTTTTTTTCTAGACATAATGAGTAAATGATTAAATTTTTAGCCTTCTAGCTCCATTGTGGCAGTCTTTACGTGTGATAAATATTTTCTCAAGTCTCAGTCTAGACTCCAAAGTTCTTTGAGGTTTTGCAATCTGTGACAATTGACTGAGGCGACACTCACCTCACCTGCTATTTTACTCATAGCTGTGGGGAGGAAATGGATTCATGCCATTTCCAAGGGCATTAGTGCGAAGTGAATGCAGATTGTCTCCGAGTTTGAACTCTGCTCGGAGATTCCATTTTCAGTGTTGCTAACCTCTTGGCCACTGGCACCTCCCACCAAAGTTCAAACAATACAACTGATGGTCAGAATTAACAGCAAAGAATAACAGTTAGGACAGGACAGCCAAACTGTGTGTGTGTGATTTTTGATAGCAAATTCAAAAAGAAAAAAAAAGTTCAATTAATCTTGTGGTTTGCTTAAACTTTTTAAAGATTATTATTTAGATTTTATCATAAGCACGGTTTTACACAACTACAATAATTTGTTAAAAAATTCTATTTAAAAATAATAGGAGTTGATTTACTGACAAAAGCTATTTCTGTGTGAATTTCTGAGATGATGAATCATCATTGGTGTCCTCAACTAGTGGATATAAGCAGAAGTGGCATCACAAGAACAAATTGACAAACAAACCATTCCCCAACAGATGCCACAACGGCCAAAGAAACCTGTTCAAATAAATCAGTGTCTAAGTCTAGATTAAAATAATCCTTGTATTTACCTGAGAGCAGAAAATCCACCAAACAATGCACCTGATGCCATGCCCACACACATACCAATCATGAAACCAACTTTGACACGATCAAAACAGCTAACACCCCCAGACATGGCGGAAAGACTCTGTAAAGAAGAAAGTTAAAAAAGATTTAGGGCAAAGGCGGAAAAAAGTGATCACATTTCAGAACTCCTCACAGAGTTGTAAATTAATGTTTTGTTTAGATCTTATCTGAGAATGTTTGCTAGAGAGAATAACATTCACTACACTGATTGTATCAATCATTCAGATGGAGGGAAGATCTAAAATACACTAATCCCTCTCTTCAAATGCCAGTGTGAAAAGAATGCAGAACTTTTGGTGTGAAGAAAAATTGAAAATATTGTCCTGCATTATTAATAAAACTGGTGACTTATTAAAAAGTCAATTTAAAACAGTGATTTGAATATAATAGCTGTTATGAGAAGAGTTAAAAACATCTGTGAACTAAGGAGTAACAAATTTAGCTTTGAATCCAGTTTAGTTTCTTTGTTTAATATTTTGTTAAATTTACATAAAAAAAAGAAGTCCCGTATGTTTGTAAAAGGAGGCCAAGAAGGAAGCCTTTTATTCCCTACTTTTCAAAACCTTGAAGGAAAAGGTGTTTTCTATTTATCATGTATTCATAAATAATCTTTACCTCAGTATAATTTTTAGAAAATGAGTAATGGTAGTTTGGAAATCATGGCGATTTAAATCTCATTTATTTTGTCATAAAAAAAAACATATTAAAAATTATATATGTTTTAGAAGTTGGCATTTATGAATTGTGCTCTCCTCAATCAATCATAGTTGAAGTTTTTTCAATTTATATTGATAAATTATACAGTCCTTTGATTTCTAATTGAGGTGAACACTTTAAAAGTTGATTACATGTTTACTATATAGACCAGAGCTTTCCAAACTGTGTGTTGTGACAATCTCTAGGTGTGTCACAAAATTAAGAATAATTATGTATATCTCTCAAAAGATACTTTCCTCGAGTCAGTTGAACTTCTGGGATGACATAATTTGGCTTGGCTAACAAAACATAAGTAGTGTGTCGCCAATGCAAAAAGTTTGTAAAGACCTTAATAAGTCGACTATATTTGTAAATGTTCATTGCTCTTCTATGTTCCAATAATAAAATCATGTAAAGACATTACATTCTGCTCCGAGTTGTCTTTAGAACCAAAATCTATTAATCCTAATTTATGGTCAAAGTAAATGCAAGTGGAAATCTCTTTTCTAGGTTAAGTAGATTTGCAAATGAGAAGACATGAAGGGCAGAAATTGACTCAGAGAACATTTAACAGTTTCATATTGGGTTGGTTGGAAAGTTTCTGGAGTCAAAATAAAAGTTTATTTAACTAGGATTCAATTCAAGTAGTTTACTGGTTGAATTTTTAAGTTGTCCCTGATGGAAAAACAAACAAACTATCATTCACTATGGGTATCTGTCATCGTCATATCCTTTTTCTCAATTGTTTAACTTTGTTTTCCCTTTATTTCACTGAAATTGTGTATGTAGGCTTGTGGAGAGATTATACGGGGGGTTATGTCAGATCTGATTGTTTACATTTTATAAATAAAAACTTTTGTTTACTATCGACAGGTATTGAAAAATGGTGAGTTACTATTGATCAGATTGTTTGATCATATTTTATATGTAAATAAACATGCAAACAATATTACACTTTGGAACTGCTGAACTGACTAGAATGAAAATTATACAGGTTCTTGGGCACTTAATTACTGAAAATGTTTTTAAGAATTTTATGGTTTGAATAATAAAAGAAAAATCGATACCTTGGTGTTAATGGTCCTAAAAAACAACTAATTGCCACTCTCGCGACAGTTTTCTGCTGGGGACCTTTTATACTTTTAAGATTTTTATCAATGTTATCACTTGACTTATCTGTACTTTATACTTGTATAAAGTTTAGTAGAATGCAATTCAGGAAAGATTGGAAACTTGTTGATATTCTTATTACACATTGCCAGATATCAAAAAAAACATGTTGATGGATTTGTTTAGCGGCATATCAACCATTGATAGGTCATTTAATACCAAAATCAGTTTATCCCTAAAATAGTGTCTTGCGACTTTGGTAAAGAGTTATTTTCTTTTTAAAAAATTTTTTTAAGAGTCTGTTGACTTTGGTGGTGCCTGTTGGGGGGGGGGGTCTTACCCCTCTGCAGGGCACAAAAACATGTTGAAGCTATTGTAGATTTTGAAAGATCAAAACGATATGCCTTAAAAATTGCACATTGGGCAGAACTTAAATTTTTATGCTGTCTTAGTCAAATTTCAAAAGGTTGACAAAATTATGATTGAGTGGAGGGGTTAATAATCATACAGAAGATAGGTGAATGTGTGCCACCAGGGAGTGGTTCATGAAATTGCTAAATGACAAAAATAAAGATCATCAAAAATAAGACCTGAAAGTTTTCGATTCTGCTAATCAATCACCAAAAGAAAGCAGCCTGACATTTTTGAAAAACAGATATAGACAATTATTAGTGATTTACAATACTTAATCTCGTAAGAATAAATATAACAAGACTGGCTGCTGCAGGGTCAAACTCCACTCCAACTGAAGATGATTACTGCAACTTTTGTAAATATATTAAATAAACATTTGTTTTTCATATTTATTTATTAGAATGAAATAAGCCTGTGCATGATACATTTTCGTTAATATCTAAGACGTAAGACACCCGGCGAGCGATCACTAGGTCGTGGGTTCAAATCACGATAGGGGAATGGGGATTTTACATATCGGTTTACACCCCTAATTTTGGTGAGGATTGTTCTTGTTCTTGTCATGGTAGGAAAACAAAATTAACTCCTGACTTTGTCCTAGAGTTTGACAAAAATAATTGCCAATTTTTACAGATCGTGAATCAGAAGGGCTGTAATAAGAAAAACTTACTTTACAGCAACTGAGGTTATGGTTAGGCTGTCGGAGTTTTTTTTCATAATTGACGCTCTGTTGATCTCGTAAGCACGCAATAAGAATGGCGAACCAGCTCGGTTATCTACTTTCATGTATTATTTTTGGTAAATCAGACAGTTCAAAAACCGTGGCTGAATTATTTTAATTGTACATGGAATACTTTCAGTTGTTTGAGTGTTTTGAGAAATTCTCAACTCTTAAAAATAAAATGAAGCACAGACACAAGGGCCGAACTCACTACACAGTAGTAAATAAGTCTGAGTGAGAAACTAGAGCTACAAGCGTGGAGTGCTCAGTGAGGATGGAACTCACTACACAGTAATTTTAATTGTCTGCTAGCTTGCTTCGATTTATTATCTGCGACGAGGAAATATCATTCCTTCTTTTACCAACTGAGCTAACATTTTTACTTCTCAAAAGAACCTTGAAAATCTAATGAACGTTAAATAGATATTTGTAATTAAAAGAAAAACTTGAAAAGTCTTGTTAAGGCTTGAAAGCAGTAATCCCTTTCTCATAACATCTTTTTCTCTTTTACATGTTTTACTCAAAGCCGGTGTCGACCGACAACGAATTCGTTATCTTGCCAAATTGAAATGACCTTTAGACTCTCGTCTTCTACGTGCGAAGTTAAGACATTAGACAACAATTTCTCTATTTTAGTTTTTATTCAGATCCAAGCGAAATTTAATATTTATTGAATTATCTTTCAATAAATAATTCTTTTTAAATTTAAGTTTTCTTTTAAACATCGAAAAATAGGCGTACGAATGTTGATCAACATCTAGAGGGTCATTCATTCTAGTGTACATGTTGACGAGGATTTAATTCTTTCTCCCAATAAAGTTTTATTTTTTCCATTGTACGCCAGTTGGGTTGACTTTGACCCCATCCTCGAATGAGGAGGGGGACATACAGTTGGATTATTAAAGAGAAGGAATATTTATCTAATTTTTTAGTTAATTGTCTAGATTTAATAATCATTTGGACTCTATATTTGCTACCAATACCATGTTTAAGATTATGCGTGGTTTAGAATTAGTAGACCCTGATGCATTTTTTTTTACTACAAGGCCACACATATACGGTAGAAGTAAATTAATATCAGAAAATTCTTTTTTAGCAAATAGCAAGAGTGGTTGGTCTATGAATAGATTACACCGGAATATGTAGTGCTATAAACAGATGTAAATGATTTTAAGAAGAATTATGATGTTTATTACACCACCGCAAAGGTTTAAAGGCCATTGTGTATGATTGTTATGATGTGTGCTTGTAGATACATCTTGTATACTTTTTTCACACTTAAATAAATGTTATTCGTTTTTTTTTTACAAGGACTACTACTACTACCTTGGGAGTACCCTCCCCCGCAACCGGCCTGACCCCTATCCACGTTAAAAAGGCCATGTGCCACATTCCTAATGTCATAGAATTAAGTGCGTGGTTGTGTGTGTGTGGGGGGGGGGTAGACTTTTTAATTTTATTTTAAAATCTGTGTCTAATTATCATCGGCCACACGAAACCCTCTTCTTAATGACGAATACGTTTAGAAATAACTTAATCAGAATTTCGATAAACTATTTCACTGAAAACTTAAATGATTTTTTAAACATTTCACTTTATAAACTAGAGACATTGAAGAGGGGGGGGTTGCAAAGTAAAGTTTTAATTAAAAAAAAACAAAAAAGCATTAAACAAGAAGCTAACAACAAGTTAACGAGACTAAAAAGTTTAAAAAGGAAGAAAACACGTGAAGAAACGAAAGAACGTTTCCGCCAGGAGTTCAAAAGATTCGGGTGAAGTCTGTTACTTACCTGTTGTTTATTTAGCAAGAAGAGAATAAGTTTGTCACGTTACAAAACACTTATTATTATTATTTCAATCTGTTTTCGACGAACAAGAAGAGAAAGATTTTTATTTTGTCCGTCGTCCGTTGTAAATGACTTTCATTTATGTCTACGTCACTTCCGTTTTGGTGTTTAACCCCTTCCAAACCAAAAGTTGGAGATAACTCTTGTCTTTCTCACGTTTTATTAATTTTGATGATTTCATAAAATTATCTAGAATAATCTAGATTTTATTTATAATTATCTAGATTTATATCTAGTATCTAGGGGCCTAAATTCATAATGTAGATACAACCTGAAATATCAAGATCTAGATATAAAATATCTAGAGTGGCAACACTGCACTGCAACTTTATATCAGGCGCGGATCCAGGGGAAAAGCATAATTAATTTGTTTTTCCATAAAGGAATTTTATAAACAAAAACCCCATGTAAACATAAATTAACCATAAAATCAGAAATTTATTATTTTGTATTACATCTAATATAATCTTTTAAATAAAAAAATCTTATTTTTTTTATTCATTGGTTCTGTGATAAATTTCTTTGATTAATTTTTTTTACTCTTTTGTCAATTCTAGAGCTAAAAAGCTACAATTCAAATGTAAGTTAAAAATGCTGCATCACATACTTTCTTGTTTTTGATGTGAGACATTTTTTTATGCGTGTTTATTTGTAAAAATAATTTTTTCCACTTCGACCGGGTACAAATAAATGCATGAAGAAAAAAGATTGCATGATTTTTTTTTTTCTCATCTAGACCCCCCC
>VCCN01002354.1:4482486-4499789 GCA_006491835.1 Architeuthis dux | reverse complement strand
ACCTGCTTTCAAATATAGTTGGTATACAACAACCTGCTTTCAAATATAGTTTGTATATAATGACCTGCTTTCAAATATACTTTGTATACAATGACCTGTTTTCAAATATTGATATATAATATTCTTTGTAAACAAGGATTAAGACAGATTAAACAATGATCCTCTTAAATGTTAATCCATGAAACTAAAATGATTTGATAGTCTGACTTCTAATTAAAGACTGAAGAAAAATAAGTCTAGTACATTGGTTTCAAAACTGGGGTCCGTGGACACCTGGGCGTACACACCTGACTTGGCGAATCTCGTGGCAGAGAAACAATATCATCCATTGCACAGCTATTGAAAAACATAATTATTGTATATGGCTCTGTTCCATATTTTAGGGTTTTAATAAATGTAATCCATTTAGAATAAATATGATTTAAAAAAAATCAAAAGTTGCTTTTTATAGTGGTTCATTAAATACTGCTTTAAAACTAAATATAAGGGTACACCAGAATATTTCCTTTATAAAAGGGGGTCTTCGAGTCTTCAAGGTTTTGAAACCACTGATCTAGTACCAGAAGTTTTTAAAGCAAAGCCTAACAAGAAACAAAGAAGACTGTGTGTGTGTGTGTGTGTATATATATATAGTCTGTGGAAACTTTTGTTTTCTTGTAACTGTTTACATATTTCTAAAAACACCCCATAGTGTATGACAAATCTACTGCTCTGCCTTCCCCATTCCAAAATAAACCACTGCCATCCCGCTTGCAATACACCTGCCCTGATCCCCCCTCACCAATGCACTGTCCATCTATGTATGTACGTAGGAAAAAAAAAAAAAAATAAAAAATAAAAAATATATTATATATATGTGTAAATCAAGCTAGTCATATATTTCTTTATGTAGCAGTAACAAAGAAATCAGTTTAGAAAAATATTTCTTAACAGCTGTAAAGATCTACAAAAGACAATAAAGCCTGCTTTGAAATAATAATAAGAAGTGCCAGGTGGTCTTTTCTTCAAAAGAATCAGATGCATAAAAGATAGAAAAAAAAAATGAATGCAGAAGAAAAGAATAACTAAATAAATGGTTTTATCATATAGATTATTAGGAGTGAGGGGTCAGTGAAACAACAGGAGGACATTGATCATCAATTCTAACAACTCAACATTTTAGATACTTTATTTCAGCGGTCACCAACCTGGGTTCATACAAACCTAAAAGGTTTGTGAAAAGATTTGGGGGGGTTCAGACAGGGTTCGTCAGTAAGGTTTGACAGAGAAGATTGATCAAAATTGTTAATATTAGGTAAAACATTAATAACACATAAAACATTTTGGTTTTGACAAACATTTCATTTTGTGAACAATGTCGAACCGTTTCTGCTCTCTGGAGATTGTTAGGTATTGTTTATATTAACTTTCATTATTAATTTACAATGCGCTATTTTTATGAAATGGTATAGTTTTTAATAAATGAAAAGATATGTACGTATATTATTAGGTAAAACATTAATAACACATTATCAAGTTTAAGAGTTCTTTCTAAGTGTCTCAGTAATATTTAGGGTTTGTATCGTGAAAAAAGGTTGGAGACCACAGCTTTATTTCATATACAGGTTCCCATTATCCAAAAGTAGAGCATTCCTATAAAAAACCTTTTGTAAGCCGAAATAGTATAAAGCAATGAAGCAATTACCATCAATTTATATGGGGAAAATTTTTGAGTGATCCTAAACCCCAAAAATGGTGATGATAGTATCTTAGGCTCAGTTGTCAGGGTGGTGGGAAGTACAGGAGACTGCTAACAAGAGAACAATCTTATGGTGGTTTCAGAAATTTCATTCAGAAGATGAAAATATTGAAATTGACCATCAAAAAAATACCCACAAACATTATTAATGACAATCGAGAAATCGTAGAAAATAACCCTAGAACAACAATTCAAATACCTTTAAGCAAATCTTGGAGTTTCTCCTATGACCGTTTCTTGTCATCTGGGTAAGATAGGAAAAGTGAAAAAATTGGACAAAAAGATTCTACATGAATTGAAATAAAATCAGAAACTTCATTTTAGGTGTGCATTTCACTCACACACAATGACAACCCATCTTATTATAATTCACCAAAAGTCCGTCCGTCTATCTGTGACAGCCTGCCACAAAAACTGCTCAATATAACCCCATGAAATTTTCTGTGTGCACCAAAGTGGCCCCATGGCAGGTTTTTAGAAAGTTATTTTTGAAAATCACCTGCCAAATATGTTTTATGGTGAGGTTCGATTTACATTGTAAACTCAAAAAAAAGTTTCTTTTTTTGTGGCCATTGAAAGCATTGGCGGCTGATTGAAATTTCGTAGCGCTCTTAAAGAGGAGGTAGTAAGATTAATTTCTCTCTCTAGGAATGTCAGCTAGCAGGAGAGATTAATCACCCCTGCTAACCGACATTGCCCTCTCTTACTCTCCATCAAAGATATGAAGACTGTGTTTATTGTACACTAGTTTCTAAAATGTGTCATTACTTGTGATGAATAATAGAACCTATGTTGATAATCATAAACGCATATTTTGCTTAAAGAATGTTCTTATTTAAAATATGGTGTTTTACTTTTGCCTGTAAAAATCTAATATTTTATGTGGCACAACGATCTAAATATTGGATGTTAATAAGAGCACAGAGTCCAGAAGGGCACATATCATGCAGACATTTGGAGACTGTAATTAAAATTTTGAACACAACTCTTTCTTCTATCCAAAGCCAATGTAGGCCGATAATGCAGGTCCTAATTGACTCACATTTTCTACGTTTCAAAACTAACTGACGAGCAGCATTTTGAACTTTTTGTAGTTTGTTAATTTGTGATTTATTCAAGCCAAGTGAATTACAGTAGTCTAATCTACTGGTAATAATAGAGTGAACCAGCTGCTCAGTTTCATTGTTGGAAAGTAAGTTTCTAATACTACAGACATCTCTAATTAATTTATAATAGTGGGAGACTACATTATTAAAATGCATTTCTAAGTTTAGAGATTTAACAAGATATCAAGAATAACAATATAAACAAATTTTAAAAAGCCTAATTTTAGTATATCTCAAGTCACCATAACCAATACACTTGAAACTATCCTTTCCTATTGTCAATTCTACAAGTCCAAGACCCGTCACTTGACCTGACGGTTATCATGAGTGCACAACAACAGGCTCGTCAGATGGCTGCTACTGATACTATAAGTGTGGGAAGGGAGGTGAGAGGAGAGAAAAGCAAATTATGTGGTTTAATAAGAGGGTAAGAAGGGATAAGGGTTGATAGCTGCTACTGATACTATAAGTGTGACAGAACGGTTCTTATTATATGTATGATGATGATGACGACGACGACCTCAGCGCAAGAATTTGTTTCTACCTATTCAAAACCATATTGCATCAAATAAAGTCGAAAGAAAAGACAGTGGTAGAAAATGACGAGAGATGAGAATCCTGACTACACAGGACAGATTTTTGGTAGCCTGATTTGTTAAGGCAATGTCCATGAAAGACAAGCTTGATAATTGGTCAGAAGAGAGTGCACTTTGATTCCTGGTATGGAAAAAGAATTAATTTCATACGATTATTTAAATGCGAAAAAATATTTTATTTTAATCAATCTTTTTATTAGTCATTCCATCTCTAAACAAATAGTGAATGACCTTTAAAGACTAAAGTAAAAAGAAAAACGTAAACACAATATCCATTTTTTAAAAATCACTTCCGAGTTTGGAGTTGAGCTAACGCCAAAATTTAATTTTACAATAAATAGTTATTATTACAACTCAAAGTCTCTAGAAAAACTGAATTCTTTTTCATTAGAATAAAATGAATGTACAAAATAAATAATAACAAAAATAAATAAACAAAACTCTCTGTACACCTCCCTCCCCCAGAAATTGCTCCAATTGATTTACGTTGTAAATTAATTTTAGTTTTCATAAAAACATTTGTTTTGGATGACGCTGAATCACCAGATTCATGAAATAACCACATGAAAAATGGTACACATATTTGAGCTTGTATCTCGAAAGTCAACCTATAGAGTCTTACTACTGTGGTTTTGAGTTTGTTTGCTTTTTATTATTTAGTTAGAAAATTCATATTCAAACATTTGGTGTCCAGGATCTTTAAAATTTGATTTAAATATATTTATGTTTGGAGAAGAGATTGTGGCATCTGATAGGTCGTTCCTGGTAGGAGCGGAACTGTCTGACAAAAAGTGTTTCCTGACCCCGAATGCCATTTGAATTTGTAGCTTCTTGCTCTAAGTTATTTTTTTCAAAGGTTTTTTGTTGTGTGTCTTAGGATTGTCTTGATTTGTTCTTGAAATTATGTACTGTTTTTGTTTTTAGTATATTTGGATCATGTGAGGGAGTTCAAGTTGTTTATAATTCTTTGAGAATTAGTGGGTTTTTTTTTTAGTTTTTGTCAAACTCCAATCCAAATCTGGAGTTGACTTTACTATGTAACAAGAACAATCCTCACCAAAAATAGGGGAGTAAACGGATATATAAAATCTGCATTAACCTTCCATGATTTGAACTAGTGATGTACCGGAATATCAATCACTAATTTGAACACACAATCATGTAACCTCAAAGCAGACTTCTTACCACTGCGCCAAACTGACATGTATACATAGCATTAAAATTTATAGTAGAAATACATCAGGAAAGAGGAGTAGAGTTTGACTCTGCAGCAGCCAGGCTTGTCTTTATATATTTTGTTGTTGTTTGTTCTGTTCATTGTAAGCTGGGATGTTATCTATATCTTTTATTATTTTGAATGTTTCTATTGCATCTCCCTATGCGAAAGTCGCTATTTTTGTGTGTGACTATCTTTTTGCAGTTAGCATCACGCCCAAACTAGAAGTCCCAGGGGTCTGATTTTTTGCATGGATATTGAATAAACCGGGATAAAACATAAACTATTTTGTTTTTTGAAAATTCCAACACTACCGAATTTTAGTGGGTGGTCCGTTTCACAATTCAAGTATAATAATACTAAACTGAACACATATTTTATGTCCAGTAGAATTGTGACGTAGTAAACGTTTGTAAGTGTTCTAAAATATTTGTATAGAATAGAAAATGTTTTTATGGACGATAGACCAGGCTTCAGACTAACGTTTTTTCACTACCGTCCCGAAAAACAATTTTAACTGTCCCGAAGGAAATGTAAACGGTCCCAAAATCAAAATGTTGTTTCTTTACTTTGTTATTATCATATATAGTTGTTAGTAGCATAATAAAAACACCATTAAAATGTTGAGGAAATAAATAATTGTCAACTCTAATAAACAAAGGTCAAAAAGCAGTGATACTATGTTGTGTGTTATCGTTGTTAATAAAATAATGTTTCGCTTAACCGGATGAAAAACAAAACACAACCGCCAATTGTATTTGACTTAACAGAAAGAAAGACGTGTACAGAAATCATTGCGATTTGAAACGTATTTCTCTTTTTATTTAAACCATCACAACATACGTCAAAGTCTACCAATTAAGATCTACCACGGACTTTTGACAAAAAGCGATGTGTCAATAAAAACGTCTGAAACTTAACTTTATCATAATAATCTTTGTGTTATTAATAAGAAGAAAGATTGTAGAAAATAATCAACTAAAATGATTTTTCACAATATAAACCCGGGGTAAATCGTGGTTGAAAACATGTTTACACTCGCGAACCGAACCGGTTAACATGCAGGGCTGTACAGGGCAGCTGCATAGAGACCCCAAAATATGTCTTTAAAAATATTTTATTTTCAATGATTGATCCACAAAGGACTTTACATTAAATTAAACATCATAGTTTTATAGATTTCATTTTTGATTTGTTTGAAAATAATAGCTAAATACAAAAATAGAAGGGCCCCCAAGAAATGTTATGCACAAGACCCCGTCAATGTCTTATCACGACAATCGTCTGTCTATCAATTTGTCAACAAATTCTAACAATTCAGACACGGACAGAACCAAAGCAATATGTTTGTGCCTTTTCTTTCTTGGGACCTGAGCTCATTTGGGGACATTTTTAAAAGGAAAACCTCGATGGAAATAAAAACACGTATACAAACAATAAGGAAAAAAACTAAAGCAACGCCAAATTGTTGTTGTTACTTTAACTTTTTGATTATTGCTTCTCTACACAATTAATTACAACTAGTTTAATCCTTATTAATGTACTGTCTTACTTTATTTCATTTTTATCGAGGATTTGACAGCCCCCCCGACTTCGTTGTCAGCAATCATCGTTGTGTCGTCCTACTTATTTTTAAAGACTTTCTCAGCCGGAAGAATTCAATAACCTGCAACATCTTCGTCGTCTTATCTCACATATGTCATTATTTAACAATTAAAAGAAAGAATGAGGGGGGGTGAACAAATTTATTTAAGTTCCGTGTGGAATAGAATAACCTTACCTCGAAAATTTTGTTGTGGTGTTTGTGGGGTCTGTGGGGACTGATTTGCCCGACCCCCATCAGCAGGGCCAGCTGCACCACCCGCACCCATCTGGTTGTTATTGTTACCAGCGGCGCCCGTGGGTGCAGCAAATGAAGCACCACCGTTGTTGACAGAAGGACGACTCCCAGCAGAACTGGGGGGATAGTTATGGGCAGCATAATAAGGAAACGTAGCCATTGCATAATAAGGTAGCATCATGCCGAAAGCACACATACTATTCCATTGATGATATTGCCAGAGCCAAGCCCGAACTACCTGTGCATATTCACGGCCATTCATTGTCGTCATTTGTTGATGTGATGACGACGAAGGAGTTGTTGTAGTTGCTGTATTACTCGTTAGTTTCTTTATAGGATCGCCATTTTGCATAGAGGCTGTTGTTTTATTAGACTTTTTGTTGTTTTTCTTCACCTGTTTCATGTCATCAATATCATTTTCCCATACCTGGGGTTTCTTATTTGTATCATTATTTTCGAACTCGGGCGTCAGGCTGCTGCTATTATAATCGGGGGGCCGTGAAGTATTTCTTTCGCTCTGGTTACGAGAATCTGGAAATAAAGAGGAGGACGGTGATGTGTAGGTTGTTGTTGTTGTCGAAGCTTCTGTGAAAATAGATTGACTGGGATCAGTAAATTCTGGTTGGCTACTACGATTATCTACGCTGGGTCTACCAGTGTGTGTTTCTGTTGCCTTTTGTCCATTTGGCAGTTCAGGATGATCATCGTCCTCACACTGACGTTCGTCAGTCAGACCCAAACAATCTTGGTCCGCCATGTTAAATCTCGCTTAATTCACACGAGACGATAACGCGATTTTAACTCTCTTGACGACCACGGCTGCTGCTGCTGCTGCTTTAAAAAAAAGTACAATACACGAAAAGTGCAAAGATTCTCTGAATTGTTCACAATGGAAAGTTTAAAGTTACAATTCATAAGTGAAATTCAGAAAAATTTAAATAAATTGAATTTATCAATAAATTCTTTTGGAGAAAAATAGATTCAGATAAAGTAAATATCTTTACAGAATTAAAATTATCCGGGTAGTGCTAAAATCTCCCCGAACAGCCCGAACCGCTCGGGGAAAGCCCGAACCACCCGGGGAATTATCCTGTTTTGGTATTTACTGATTTTCAGAACATTTAGAACATTTATTTTAGTATACTAATTGAATATACAAACACAGACCGCCCGGGGAAAGCCCGAACCGCCCGGTGTAAGCCCTGGGAATCTTTTAGGAAATCTCCCCCATTTCTAATTTCTAAACCTTGGCAGGTATGCGTTTAGAATGTCCAGATAATCCTATTCCAAAAAATCTGCATAAAATAGGCTCCCAGGGAAAGGCGCCAAAGTCAAGAATTTAAAAATTTCAAATAAAAAAATTAGCATTCCAAGGGAAATTATGAATCACCGCCACCCATATATGCTGTGATGAGCAATTAAAAGTTGGAAAAGGCGTGAATAAGGAATAAGTTACTTCTCTCGTCTTTTGTTGGGTTGTGATCACTAAAAAAAGGACTGAACTTTAAAAAAAAAACAAGCGGGCACAATCTAGTGACCAATTTACTAAAACTTAATAAACTTGCATATGAACCCCCTCTAAAAACCTATATAGGTGGGGGGGATTTCCAAAAAACATTTCCCCTACTCATTGAGAGAAGTGTGTGTGCAACATTTCAAGTTTCTACTATGAACGGTTAGGGCTGGGCGAAGTCCGGATACATAGATGCATATAAATGTCAGAACACATGAATAAACTAAACCAGGCCCGTCGCCGAGGGGGGGGGGGCTGCTCTTCTTGAAAATCACCCCCCTCCCTCCGGTGAATGTAATATGAATCAATTTATTGTGCTAATTTTTACAATATAAACCATTTTTACGATGCATCTGAAGCTCTTGAAACTGCTTCACGTTTGATCATACACTTGGCCATGATCAGTTCTTCAGTGCACCACGCCTTTGATATTGTCAATGGAATTTTTATCATTAATTCTACAGAAAAAACTATGTATTTTCTAAAAAAATAAGAATAACAGTCTAGTCAAAATAGTGAAAAAACTGAGGGAAGGAAATGTCTACAAAATAAATTCGGTACCGTTGGAACCAGAAAACCATCCTCTTCAAGGATCTGAAAACTCCTCTTTTGTCTAAACTGGGGAAATTTTTTATTTGCGATAATATACAGCTGGACAGACAGGAGCGAATATAGAAATGTATGAAAAAAACGCGGAAAAATATCTTTTAATCAAAAACGAATTCCTGCATCCGCTCCAAACTTCATTAATATATGCCTTAACCTGCCACAATATTTCATTGAAATTCATTGAGAACTTTTGGAGATATCTTGGGAACAGAAGGAGTGGATACAGAAATGTATGGAAAAAAAAACGCAAAGATATCTCGCAATCAGAAGCAAATTCCTGGATCCACCCCAATATTTAATCACATCTTCTTTTATCTTGTAACTCTCCCTTACACATAATTTGATTCAAATTCATTGAGAACTTTTGGAGATACCGTGTCGACAGACGCATGCGAATACATAAATGTATGAAATATTAAAACGGAAACATATCTATCAATCAAAATCGAATTCCTGGATCCACTCCAAAATTTAATCACGTCTTCCTTATCCCGTGGCCAACCTTTCCACAAAATTACGTTGAGAAATATCGGAAATATTATGTAGACAGTCAGGAGCGAATATGAAAAAAAAACGCAAAAATATTTTTTTTTAATCATATTATTCGGGCATAGGGATTCGTGACGGGATTCGTGACGGTCTGGTCTGGTCTGTAAAATACACAAAAATCCATTAAACAATTGTAAACATCTTTTCTGTTTCCATGTGGCCTGGGCATTCCAAAAAGATATGACACTCCCTTCTACTAAAAATGTAAGAGGGATTACAAATCAGCCCCCACTCCCGGCGGTGGAGAGCGTGGCGTATGGCGTCATTACTGGGGTTACTGGCGGGGTACCAAAAGTCTACCCTCACTTTTTTGTTATATCACATGGTCTAGTTCATGAATAAAATGAGAAACTTAGGGTCTATCTTATGCACACGGGGACCCCTCAGCCAATGGAATATCTGTAAACTATCGCAAATAAAAAAACATTCCCCCAGGGTGGACAAAAGAGGAGTTTTCAGATTCTGAAAGAGGACAACACTATTGGAAATATTATCACCATTCCTTTCTCCTCAAATTCCCTCCTGCCCCTCCCCCCCCCAAAAAAAGTTAAGGGGTTAATACTGAACACTTTCCCATTGGTTGAGACAAGACCAATGAGAAGCGCTTAAAAAAAGGACCGCGGACTTCAAAATCCCCTTTCCTCTCTTCGGACTCGGCAGCAGTGCTGACCAGACCTCAACAAAGGGGTCTTCCCCTTTTTGGGATCTGAACTCCTAACTTTCATTCTGATTTCACATCTACTCCAAACTACGCAGCAAAATGTCAGGACGTGGCAAAGGAGGAAAAGTTAAGGGAAAGAGCAAGACCCGCTCATCCCGTGCCGGACTTCGATTCCCCTCCCACCTTCAGCATAAGGACTACTATGCCAAGAGGGACGCCGTCAATGGAACAACTGACCACACCGCTGAGATTCTCGAATTGGCAGGAAATGCTGCCAGAGACAAAAAATCCAGAATCATTCTCCATCACAACCGAAATGACGAAGAGATAATGAACATTTGTTAACTGGAGTTAACCACGACATGTGAGTGTTTCTCCACGCGAATCCCACACTTTTTCGCAACCAGTCCCAAAGCCAACAGACCCCGTCAAAACCCAAACGGACCCCGTCCCAACCTTCCAAAACCCCAAACAACCCTATCTTCAACATATATCTTTTATCTATCCTTTTCTCTTCTTATCTAATAAAGATTGGATTGTCTCGGACCAAAAGCCTGTTGTATTGTTGTTCTTTCTCTCACGCTTGAGTCCAGTGATTCTATTCGCGCTAACAAATCACTCTATGGAGGAGAGCTGGTTCTCTTCTCCAAACCGGACACTACGAGTACTTTTGCGGAAAGCGAAGGTAACACCAGAATAATGTTAGTGTAATGTAAACACAACATTCATCATTCTTCATTTTAATTTTATTTTTCTTATAACACTGCCCTTCTAATGGTACCAGATTTGTTTTGTAGACATTGTTTTCTGAATCGAAACATATTTGGCCTAGACTATAAAAAGGTCTTCTATTCTTCTTTCGATAGTGTGATGTCTTGGGCATCGAAGAAAGTCATGAAGTCAAACAAAATATATAAAAGACAACCTACTTTTTATGGAAACACAAGGTGATTAGTTCGTTCGTCCAGGCGTCTGTTTCTTCTTAACTATTAACTTAAGTAGCGGCCTTAGTACAGGTTAGTAGTTGAGACAATAGGGGGGGGGGTAGAATAGAGCGTGGTTAGCTTTTAGAAGAAATAGCTGATCTTTAGATATGGCTCTGATTTAGGAGACGCCAAATAGGCACGATCAGTCTTGTCGTGGAGTTAACACGAACTGCCAGAGATTTACCTAAAAGCGCGGCAAATCTCAGACGTTGACCTTCGCGCCAATGTCAAGGGTCTAGACAAGCAGGAAGTGCTTCTAACAATAGTACAAGCTAACTCCTGTTGACAATAGGTTATAACAGATAGTAAAAACATAGGTAGTTTTGTTGCGTAACGGTTGTTATTATTGCGTAACATGCAAACATACAATTCAGTAGGTGCAAGGGCTGCACCGAAGAAAGGAAACAGCAAAGACCGTATTTCAAAAGCACATATATTTATTTTCTACGCACGTCGCGTGTAAGACACAGTCAGTTTCCAGAATACAAACATAAACATTTCGATCCCATGTTTGGGAGAAGGAGAGGGTGTACATGACAAGGCGAATACGGAGAGAGAGAGAGGGGCGGGCTAAGAAACTATTTAGTCTTGCTCCCGTGGGCATGACGCGTGTGCGAGGGACACGCGTCGGCTAAATCTCTCTGACTGTTGACTTGAAAAGCACGTCTATTTAAACCTGCTGCCTGTTATGGTTCTAGTTCCTTTTTCGTCCTTCCTTCCGCTAATTATATTTATTTATAATAAGTCTTTGATCCGTGATAACTGGTTTTTCAAAACATCTGCTTTTGATCAAGTGTCATTCTTAACTTGTCCACTTCCGTTAACTTATCTATCAAATCGCAGCATTCGAATTATCGCCACAAAATGGTGGCCATTTTGGATTTCTGAATTTTTTCATTTATTGCTTTGAAAAGGTGATAAAATAAAATTTATAATTGAAATAAATATCATTTCTTACGTTATAGTAGTTGTACAGTCTATTTAAATCAATTTTTTCAGTATTAAATGCATCCTTATGAAATTATGGGTCATTATAAGTACATAAATCGTTTACGAGCACTTGATAGGAATATTCCCATTCTTGCTATGAGAAAGCTAATTGTTATTTCAAAATTTGACCTCATAAATTATCTGCAGAATTTTATTGTCTTTCAAATGACACCAGTGGCGAGTTATCTAATGTAGCTAATTGTACTGTACTATTTGTGGAGACTTTAGGATTACGTAACATAAAAGCTCAATCGACACCTCCGGTAAATAAATGTATTTTTCACTATATTTCCAGAAAAAGTGGAAGCAATATCTTTTTTATTTGCAAAAATATTGCAATTATAACGAAATTTAAAGCTCAAAGTAGACATTTAAAATCTTAAAAGAGCGCTAAAAAAGTGCGTGGTAGTTGCTAGTAACACGTAGCAACTCTCACTGACTATTTTTACGCTCTTTTAAAACTTATTACAATAATTAAATATCTTCTTTGAAAGTTTAATTTTGGTTATAACTGCAAGAAAATAGCATAAAGTCAGTCGTAAAAAAAGTAAAACAGAGGATTTCTGAGCAGATTAAGGCCGTGTTTACGTTTTTGACTAAAATTCTATCGATTCCGCCATAATTGATGAAGAATGAAGTCGAGTTTTAAAATTCTTTCAAAAATAGAATTGATCTTAGAGAAATTTGATTGGAAGAAAATTAGTTAATTTAATGATTAATTGACTGGATTTTGGGGAAATATTGCTTACTTTCCACAGAAAACTTAGTGAAAATGCATTTATTTACCAGCGGTGTCGTTTACAAAACAGTTAAGAGGTCAACTAATAGAGTGTTCAACTCCCCCTACCATATCCACTCTTAGTGCATATTTTGTTTTAAATTTGTAATTTTTAATGAATGACGGAAAATGTCAACAGCCCATCAAAATTCTGTCAACACTTACTGATAAATGCCAGTGGGCGAAATGTATTGTATGTAATTAAACAAAATATAATCACAATTCTTTTAAAAAGACAGGTTTATCGAAATTTGTAAAACTTTATATTTATCGATAAGTAGAACACCAATCTTTCTGATAATAATGTTCCATAAGAATCCAAGAAGGTCCAATAAGGATAAACATTATTAATTTAATGACAACATTTAGAAAAAACATAATAAAAAGAATTTGCAGCAGATGTTGTTTTTTTTTAAACAAAAGGTGTACACTGTATTTTAATAAAAAAAAACAACGAAACAACGAAAAACTTTCTAAACAGAAAATATTTTTGTTTTTTTGCACTTCTTATTTTCCGATTCAGAGCCAATTTAAAATTAACTGGTAGTTGGATCGAATAAAATTCTAACGGATTTAATTTCTCTGGGGAATTATCTTTATAGAAATGTATTGTTGTTGGAATCCAAAGGATATTTTATTGAGATTTTATAAAATTAAAATTGGGGGGGTGGTAACTTGAAAAAAAAAAGAAGAATTCCATAAGATTTACTTACAAAATGCTCTTCTCATAATAATTGAATACATCCCGAAAATGTTATTGAAATCGGCCAATTAGTATATTTCTGGGGAAATTCTAAAATGTGTGCGTAAATTGGGCTAAAATTTCCCAATGCAAATTCTACTGTTCACGAATGTAAAGAAGTTTTCAAAACCGGTCATCTCCGATTTTATATTGTCTATAGAAATACTTTTTTAGCTGATAATTTTCTACAATCTTTCTTTTATTAATAACAAAGATTATTACGATAAAATTAATAGATTTCAAGTTACAGACGTTTTAATCGACACATGTACGCCTCTGTGCATTAATAAAGTTCACGTTTGGATTATAACAAAGCACTTCCAATCTTACGAATTTAGCGCTTTTTGCTCTAAATTCCGCGCGTTTCTTGTTTTGGCAGTATGAAAAAGCGCTAAATTAGCGCGGGTGTGCTTAAACATTTTGGCCATTTTTTGTATCTTTTTGGTGTGTTTTGGCCAATTATTGGCTACTTTTAAAAAATAGGGCTTTTTCAGCAATACTGAGCACTCCTACTTCCGGCCCCGCCAGATTTAATGGGTGCCCCCCCTACTCACTGTAATCTGGTGACGGGCCTGACTTAAACCCAGCAATAAACCAGTGTTGTGGTAGCGGTCAACATTTGGAATTTCAAAATGATGACCATTGGAATGTTAACAAGTTAAATAGGAATTTACAATTGGTAAACAATGATATTGGCCACGTAACATGCTGCCACATAATACGATTAATGTCATGCGTTTGTAATTGAAAAATATATGTGTTAGTTAAATAATTTCAGGTATAAATAGAGAAGACAAATGAGCTCAGGGAGCAGTTCTCGACCGGGATTTTATAGGCACGTGTCGGTACAACTCCGTCCGCCCACCCCAGGGTGCAAGGGGGAGGGCACAGGACGCACTTAAAATGCTGTCCGCCGCATCTCAGATGTGAGCCGCGATTTCCTCAATTGGGATCTGAACAACAGTAGTAGTGACCAGTAAGAGTTTAAGAGTTTGATTGACGTCTTTAGTAAACAGCGCTGTCTAGCCTTTAATGAATTAAGCAGTTATCCATAGTTACAAATGTTATGATTTTTTCTTACAAGACTTTAAAAGAACGGTTAACCCAGCTAATACTATTATAAGCCAGCTTAAATAAATATACGTATGGATAATTTTGAACTCCGAGTTTTCATTTGTGAGTGAAAAAGTGTATTGACCACCAAGTTCCTTGCAGCATCAACAAAATCGAACAGAGCGGATACACAATTTAGTTAAACACCGTACTGACAAACCTGTGAAGTTACGACACCCAATGAATCAGCTTTGCGTCAGGTCCCATTAAACATTTACCAGTTACAGAGACACAACGCAGATCTGGAGAGATCAACAACAGACGAGTCGGTTGCGTATATTGGGTATCATCAAAGCCCATAACGTAATGGATGGAAATAAGGTACCGTTGTCTGTATGTATACATGTATACATATGTATGATGGGTATGGTTAGACAATGTGGAAAAGGAAAAAGAGTGAGAAAGCTTGTTACATCTCAAACATGTTTATTATCACGAGGATACATCTTAATGCATTTCGTCGGAGCTAGCGACGTCTTCAGAAGAAAGTTGAACATGGCAGAAGTCCTGCAAATATCCGTGTGGCCTGCATCTAGCGATCCTGGATGTATGTGCTCACATCCACACTATAAACATACATATGTATACAAGCGTATGTGTACGTACGTACGTAATGGAAGATGCGTGCATGGTGTCGAGTGGAACAGCCATCAATCTGCAAGGCGAAGAGGCGAGTTTATTTACCTCTCCACAAATATGACACAAGGTCAAAACGCTTGAGTCGAGTTTAGGGTGGGTCCCGCACGCGAACGTGCAGGCGTGGTGCATTCCCTTATGTCACGAGGACATTAGGGCAGGCTGGACTTTGAACGAACGAATCCTGTGCAATCTCTCAGGACGAATCCTGAGCATGCTGGACAATGAACCCGGGACGGGGACAGTCTCGGGCAGGTGTTGATCAACTTCTCGGCCAGAAGGCTTTAAAATCCTGTGCAACTGAACAAAGATTGTATGGTGTGCGGTTGGAGATAACATAATTGAAATACTATTCTTAATTATTTGCCGTGTGTGTCTGTTATTTTAATGAGCATTTGTTTGGGGAAAGAATTCGTTTATCAGGAGTGAATGGAATTTCACCTTAGTCCTCGTTTGTTTTCTTAGAGTGGCCGATTTCTGGATTTGACAGAAGATTTATCACTCATTGTGTTGGATATTTAGGCAGCCGTGGGCGGAGGTCACATATTTGACCCCACAGGTGTTGAAAGTTATAAACAGGATATCGACGAAAACCTCAAACTGCAAGGTGTCAGGTACCGGAAGATAGACCAGGTGTTGAAAAGTCATAAACAGGATATTGACCTTGACTGCAGATGGCGGGATGGAAAATCACCGTGAGCGTTCGAACCCGATAAAAGCGACATAGAGGCCCTCGGAGAGGCACAGAGCAGCTGTGACTGGGAGCACGGGACCAGTTCCCCTGTTGAGAACAGTCAGTCGGCTCTCATTATCTCTCTCTCATTCTTCATTCTCTACCACGACACAATGTATCTTATGAAATAAAAATATATCCTCATATTTTTATAAAGCAAGTTTCGAGTCTTCCTTTTTCTCCAAGTTCCGGATTTTCCTCCCACGGACCAAGAGGGCTATGCAACAATTGTTTAGTGTCCAATATCGTCTTGTATCGGTGGATGAGTAGACTTTATACTTGTTTATCTATTCTGTATTGTTCTGAGTGTATACATTGAGGCTTGGCTAAAACAACACACCTTTATTTTTTATTGTATTGTTTTGGTTTTAATTAAAGACCAAAGATAATCTAGTTTTGGTCCGCTACAAGATTCAGCTCATAGACTGACATATACATAAACATCCGCACCCATTTGCACGCCATCATGCTTACATACACATACACCACAAGAAAGGAATTCAGCCACATTGAAGAAGAAAATTTAATTCCCGACACATAGATTGCAAAGATAATCTAGTTTTGGTCCGCTACATATGTAGTGTTTATATATGTAGGTATATATGCGTGATTAATATCAATAAACACGCCGAAGCAGAATCTACCCAACATCCTCCATTAACGAGCCCAGTTTCCGGTACCGGAAACAAGGATCCGCAAGTGGTAGCTGGGAAGGTCTCTTTGACCACATGCGATTGCCCTGAACGCATGTCTTTTCGTTTCTCTCTTGTTTTCCTAAACACAGCTAAATACGGTTCTAACCAAACGCCTTTAACACAGCTAAAAACAGAAAATAACAACCAACCAACAAACAAACAAACAACAAAGACGTAACACTGACGACGTAATAACATACACCACAAGCAAGAATCAAATTTCATTCTCGACACATAGATTTCAATCTTCAACTACTTAACAGATTTACTCAAACAGGACTTTGAAACATGCAAGTAAATACACACAACAAAACTTTTCGTTACAACTCTGCTAATTGCGAACTTTGTTGGATTTTTTTGACGTCAAAATCTTTCCTTCTTCAAATCTTGGACTTTTAAGTCACTTTCAAAATACGAATATCATTTTAGTAAATTAACGAAGACATTTCAACCTTGAAATACCTTGCATGCCAAAGTAGGCGCATTAGAAACCGTCAACCAAAACTGTCAAAATAGGTTTCTTCAGTTTTCAAGTCGGTCCGGCTGGCTGGTTATGTATGTATCATGCATACAGACAACACCAATGGAACTAGAGAGCTGAAAATTCCTACATTTACTCCATATAATGTCTAGAAAAAAGGCTGTTTTTTAAAAGATACCCTCCCTAAATAGGTTTTTAGTTGGGGGTTCAATTTACAATGTAAGTTTATTCTAAATTGATCTCTAGTTTGTGGTTTGTTTGTTATTCATTGATCACCCCCTTTTTTTAATTGATCACACCCAACACGACATGCTGCTAAAG
>VCCN01002354.1:4451114-4461445 GCA_006491835.1 Architeuthis dux | reverse complement strand
CTCAGATATGTCAACTGGGAGACGAGATATGAAATTATGTGTGGTTATTTTGGTGTGCGCTGGTGGCCATTTTGTTTTATGAAAATGAGGTAGTTCTTCCCAACTTGGAACATCTTTTTTCTGAAAGAGGATATCCTAAGGAACATTTTGGTATCCTAAATCTAGGATCGTGGTGGGGGTGTACGGTAGGCCCTGCTGGCCCCCTGCCTAGAACATTTCAAGTAGTTCACAACATTGAAATGGGTGGGGGGTGCTAAGGTGAATCTTTTCTCAAACGAAAATGCGGGAGAGTACAGGTTTCAACAAAAATCGACAGGTCTGGGTCTTCCGACCCTCACCCATCCGCCCCAACAATATTTCGAAAACCACTGTTAGATTAAAAGGACGATTAGTAGGTAATTTATCTTTTATCTGACTTGATCCGGTCTCCTATCATGTCTTCAGCCGAGAGACACAGTAATGTCCTACTAATATATCAATCCTATTTTTAATCTACCCGTATTTTTCCAAATATTGTTAAGGGATTGGGGGGTAACGGCCTAAAATGGGTGCGAGGCGGAAGAAAAATAGAAGAGGGCGAAGAAAAAAATAGTCTGACGTCACAGCGATAAAAAAAACAAACTTTTCGTATTCCAGCTTCAGCAAAGGAAATAAAAGCTGAAACAGGTCTGCTTAGTCACTCAATAGAAACCGTCATGCGACCAACGTGTTTTGGCAGCATGCTGTGTTGGGAGTGATCAATTAAAACATTGGAAAAAGGGGGTGATAAATGAATAAGTTACTTCTCTCGCCTCTTGTTGGGCAGTGATCACTAAAAGAAAGTCTGAATTTTCAAACAAAAAAACAAGCGTGAAGTAAGGGACCAATTTAGCAAAAACTTTGATTGCTAATTTAACCCTCCACTAAAAACCTGGGGGTGGGGGAGGTTAATAAAACAAAACGTCTTTTCTAGACATAATAAGCAGGAACATTTTCAATTTTCAGCCCCCTAACTCCATTGGTGCGGTCAAGATGCTAAAGTCAATTGATCATCGGTTGTCTCCGGTTCTTTTTGTCTGCTTCCCTATATAGCCGATCATGTGTTTGCCGTATTTTGCGGCATGTAAGACGCACCGGCATATAGGACGCACCCTAAGTTTAGCATGCAATATGTTGGAAAAATAAAATCGAGAGAAATATTCTAGAGCCTGTTCCGATTTCCACTGGGGGAGATTCGAAGATCCCAAGCTCGAGCCTTCGTTCAATTTTCTTATGCTACGAATTATACACCTGAAGAAGTGGGCATTAGAATGGATCGGTCGAAACATCGGGATAACCACATCAGCTACACAAAATAATTAGTTCAATTGTACGAACAAATCTTGGAATGTTAATGACTCTTCTCAAAGTTATAGACCAGTGGTTCTCAAACTGGATTATATGACAGCATACCAAAAAATATACGTCTGTCCATAAAGAAACCGAACCTTTAAAACAGCGCACCAATGAGACGTTTTAGCGTGCTCTGACTCACATGTTATGTAGCAGTGACCTTGACCTTTTGTATAAAAAAACTGCATCAAGTCACGTTGGTTAGTTTTTGAGCTACACGTGTCTGAGTGAACGTGTGTCTAGTGCGCTTGGCGTTTTCTCCCCACGTTGAACAATGAAGGTTTTAAAAGCCCTATGATTCGTGGAACAGACACAATACCCGTACTGGATACGTTCAAGGATTGAAATACGTGTGCGTATTTTTAAAAAAATAGTAGCAAGCGTGTGTTTACGGGGTGGAGTAGCTAGCCTCTCAATCCTCTTCCTTTACTCGGGCTTGGGACCAGCTATGGTGACTGCCATGTTCTAGTTTTTTTTCCCAACTTCACTGCTATTTACCCATAGCTGGGGGAGCAGTGAATTCATGCCTTTCCCAAGGGCATTAGTGCAAAGTGAATGTAAACAACCCCGTCTGAAACTCGAACTCGGCCCGGAGATTCCGTTTTCCCTGTCGGTAACCGTCACGTCACTCTGCACCTCCAAATGATTTTTTATTGATTTTTTGTGAAATTGTTTGGAATCTAAGATAGTAAGACAAGAAAACCAAGCAAAAATACAAATTTACGGTACATTCATGACGTACAAATAATAAAACGCACATACAGTATCGCCCATAAATGAGTACACCCCTACCACTTTTTAATAGAAAGTTAATTGTCTTCTAAACCAAACATAGCAGGATTTTATCATGTTCCATTACACAATCAAAACGGATATTATCAGATATTATGTATCACCAAACTCTACAGCATTGAGGAAGGAAGGTAATTTTGCATGGATCCGCCCCAAATTTAATAACTTCTTTCGTCGCCCTTCCACGAAATTTCATTGAAATTCATTGAAAGATTCTGCAGATATCGTGTGGACAGTCATGGGCGACGTCTTCATAAGAAAATTGAACATAGCAGAGTCCTGCGATCATCCATGTGGTGTGCAATGAATGAGCCAATATGTGTGTTCGTGTAGTCCTGCGGTCACTCATATGGTGTGCAATGAATGAGACTAGATGTGCTTTGTGTATTATATGCCAAAAAGTTCTGGTCTGTTAAAGGGAGAGTGACTTCTCTTGAAGGGGTCAATGTGTGTGTTTTGGAGTGGGTGGCGTTGGGGTGTTAGGTGGTGACTGCTCTGATGGGGCAGTGTCTAGCTGGTGGGTTTAGCTGTGTAGATAAGAGCTCTTTGTCTACTCAACTTCTGAGGTGATTTATAGTGTGTGTGTAGCAGGGTAGGTATGTGCACGTACGCGTGTGGCCCCCCCCCACGTACGCACGTGAGGCCCCCACGTTAAACCGAGCTTGTGTCAAATTTGCCCTCGTGGGGGGGGGGGGCAAATAATTCTCGATCTTTCTAAATTAATCCGAAATATTTACAAATTTCATCGGTATTTAAAGAGAGGTGTATAAAAATATTCACATGAAAATATGAAATGGAATTGAGGCTCGTCTGATTCGTTTTCAGTCAATTCAACCTTGAAATTTGATAAGTTTTAAAATTATTTTTGGAACAAATATTAACGTTTTGCTATTCTACAAGTGTGGAATTGAATATCTTAGTGGTGTATATACATTGAATAGTGCGGTTAATTCGTTCATAATTCTCCGTACTGTTCAAAAACGCACTGTTCAAGGTCTTATTATAATTTAATGGGTTTTTTCTTCAATGTATACTTAGTTACGTGTACAGCAAAACCTTAACCGTACTACTTCAAAACCCGCACTATTCAAGGTATTCCTGTAGTTGTTGGAGGGCGGGGAGGTGAGAAAGAGAATAGATAGAATTTCAATAACGCTATTAGTTTATTGATTCTGTTTATAAGTATTTTATAAGTAATGGCAGTAGTCTGCTTCTAATTGTGTTTCTATGACTATGATTCAACTGATATACTCTAGGGGGCATGTTAGGCTCTAGTTCGTGAAAGAGCTCAAATATAGAGCATAACATACATCAAGTATCAGTTGGTGAGCCGTATGTAGATTGTTGTAGGTTTGTGTTTCCCAAACCCATTGTCACGACCCAAATAAGGGTGGCAATGATACTTCTGAGGGTTGCGAGATGTGTTTTTTTTTCTTTTTAAAGAAGAAAATAAATAAAATGTAAAAAAAAATGAAAAACTGTTAAAAGTAAAAAATAGTGCAAATATATTTACATCACAATTTTAGAATATAAAGTGTCATTGAGAGTCTGGAATAGGAACATAGTTGTGAATAATATGATGGCTTGGATCCGAGAACGAAGATCCGGGAGGGTTTTCCACGTCTTTTCGGGGCCTGTACGTGAAGGAATAGCCGAAAGGCCTGCGCAATGAAGTTTTAAAGTGCCGACCCACCCTTTGAACCAAGAGTTTGCATGCCATGTCCATCGAGGTGAAAAGATGGGAACAAGGTCCCTAGGTCGTAGGTTTTGTTGGAGTGTCCTTCTGGCAGATGCGTTGTGTATAGTAAAGTATCTACAAATGTATGAACGCTCCCGACGTATTCCAGTCTGTTGTCCCTTTGAATATCGCGGCTGTTGACAGAAGAGAATTGCTAGAACGTATTTAACCGTATGGCAGGGGTTCGCGCCACGTAGCAAGATTCAGGGTTCCAGACAAAAAAAAATTACAAATTACAAATGAAAAATTGAAAAAGAAATGATTAAAAATGCAACAGGTCTGAGTAGTCACACAATAGAAACCGTCACGTGACCAGCGTCTTTTGACAGCATGCCGTGTTGGGGGTGATCAATTTTTAAAAAATGGAAAAGGAGGTGATCAATGAATACGTTACTTCTCTAGCCTTTTGTTGGGCAGTGATCATTAAAGAAAGTCCAGATTTTCAACAAAAAAAGCGTGAATGCTACCGGACACAAACTAAGGGAACAATTTAGCATAAACTTACATTGCAAATTGACCCCTCCCCCATTAAAAACGTATTTAGGGGGTGGATTTTTAAAAAAAGAAGTTTTTCTAGACATTATGAGTAAATGTTTAGATTTTCCGTCCTCTAGCTCCATTAGTGCTGCCTGTACGCGCAACACATACAATAATAGCCATCCAAGCAGAACTACTTAAAAACTGAAGATACCTATGTTGACGGTTTTGGTGACAGTTTTGAGTGACGGTCAAAATCAGAATCGCAAGGATGCTCCTGAAGGTCACGGGTTGGTTTGGAAAGAAATTAAGGAAAATAAGAAAATAAAAAAGTTTTTAAAAAATGAAAAGGGGAAAAATGTTCAAAAAAATGTTAAGTGTATAAATAATACAAATATATTTACATCACAATTTCGGAATATAAAGAGTGTCAGAAAGAAGGAAATAGAGAATAATAAAGCATCTACAAATGTATGAAAACTCCTGACGTAATCCAGTCTGTTCACATCCAATACGTGTACGTGATTATTAAATCAATTTAAAATTCAGTAAACTTTATTGGATAAAACTAAATAAAGAAACACTGAAATTATGTTTCGGCCATTAAGGTCGCCAGGCAAAAATGTAAAAAATTCTGTATTCTGGGTCACGATCAAACAAGTTGGAAACACGGTTGTAGGTGACAGAACCCGACTGTATTGTACCGTCTGTAGAAGCTGGTGAGTCGTGTGTAGTTGTCTGTAAGTGATAGGATACGACCGTCTCTTTTGACTGGGCGTCCTGTCTTTGCGTTAGTAGACAGGATCCCAAGGCAAACTCAGTGCAGTTAATACTGATTAGTTGAAAAATAAGTTTTTTTTCTGCGCCAACTTCTAATTGGTTAGAATGACGGTTCATTGGATCCAATTTCTTTTTAGATAAAATGTAGTATAGAGAAAGTAACACTTTTTAAAGGGTTTTATGATTCATCTCAGCGCTAAGTAAAGAAAGTAGTGTCCTTACCAGGCCCTGCCAGGGCTCCACAAGCACTCGAAGTGGCGTCACTCACCTTGCGCTATTTTACCTATAGCTGGAGATAATTCATGCATTTCCCAAGGGCATTAGTGCGGAGTGAATATAAACTGTCTCGCCGTGTCCATCCTCTGTGCCGTTAACCGCCCGGCCACCCCGTACCTCCACTCAGCCTTTACAGATATACCTTAAATAGTGCGGTTAATTCAAAACCGCATGTTCGAGGTCTTATTAAAATTTTAAAACATTTTCAGCTTATATTTAGTTACATTAATTTGTTAAATTTGTACAGCAATACCCAAACCGTACTACGTCAAAACCCGCACTAATCATAACCGCACTATTCAAGGTATTCCTGTGTTGGAGAACTTCGCTACAGACAATGTATGGAATTTCTCTGAAGGAAGTTCTTCCCAATAGACCATTGCTGGGTCACATTCTGCCAAAAGCTACGAGTTTTTGCCCTCTAACAAGTAGAAAGTATACACAACTGACTCCACCTGTAAAGGTGATTATTGATAAAGCATTCACGACGGCAAAGAGAAAAATATCGTAAACAATAGACCCCCAGCATTCCAATCTCTGAATACAAAAACACTTGCATTGATAAAATTCCAAATATTCTTCTCATAGAAGAAATGTGCGTATAAGAAAGAATTCCAAGTCTTGAGTACGTTCTACAGTTTTTCGTCAGGCTTATTTATGTTTATGTGTAAACTTAATGTGAGAAATTACGTAAACACCGAAACACGAATCTGTATATGTAAGTGAGAGGTGCACAATTTGTATATCACGCTATAGAAATCCCCTAAACATGGACGCAGACAAACCAAATTTGGTACGCATACTAAATAGACCTAGGGGAAGGTTCTTAGCAAGTTATTTTTTAACACTCCCCCAATGAAATTGTATGCCGAATGGACACATATTTTGAAAACGTTCTGAAATGACGTCGTAATGTGACGTTAAAAAAATTATTATTATCTTTTAATCAATTCTTGAAATAAGAAAGCGTTCGTATTATAAGAGCCTTTTAAAAATCTCTTAATATCATTCAATTCTTTTAATCTATTGGAAATTACAAACGTGCTTTTTTTACAGCTAAAAGAACTACAATTTTACGATCATATTTGTTTTCTTTCAAATTGCTAATAAAGTTAAATAAATATCACTAATCCATTTCAATATATCATCATCAGCCGTTGTATGTCCACTGCTGGACACAGGCCTTTCACATCTCCTTCCATGACAACTTATCTTGTGCTAACCTCTGCCAAGTCTTACCGGCAAACTTTTCTAATCTCGTCCCTCCATCTTGTGTTTGGTCTTTTCCCACTTCGTTTACTGTCCCATGGGCACCAGTCGGTTAGTCCTTTCCCCCATCTGTTGTCATGTCTTCTTGCTAGGTGGCCAGCCCATCTCCATTTTTGCGGCTTAATTAGTTGTATAATATCCTTCACTCTAGTCCTCTCTCTGATCCATGTTGATCTTTTCCTATCTCTTATAGTTATCCTTAGCATTGCTCTTTCCATGGATCTCTGTGCTATTCTAAGTTGGTTTTCAGCTCGTTTGGTTGTAAAAACTCCAACACAGGAATACCTTGAATAGTGTGGTTATTTTAGGAACTTTCACGCACTTTTTAAAGGCCTCCCTCCAACCCCCTCATTTCTTTCCTGTTACTCCCCCCCCCCAAAAAAAACAACATAATTTCAGAAGTGTTTCATTTCTTAATGATACATTTCATTTGTTTCACCTTGGAATAAGTGTTGTATAGTGGGGTGTCCTGGACTTGGATAGAAAGGAAACTCGAAGACTTGCTTATAAAAATATCTGGACATACTTTTTATTACACAACATACATCTTTGTCGGCCAGAGAGTGAAGAGTGGGAGAGAGATAAGGAGAACCGCCAGTCTGTCCCCAACAGCGGTCATCTGCCTTTCGGCTGCACTGATGTCTGTCTCTTCTTTGAGTGTCGTGATTTCTGTCCGCTCAGTTCTCTTCTTTGGGTCTGCTATATAGATTTCTCTAATGCCTACGTGGTGTCAATCACGGTGTCAATCACCGGTCCCATCCTGTTTACAGCACTAATGCAATATACCTATTTTCTGAGGTGACTGGGTTCACTTACATTTCCACACAGGTGTCTAACCTCGGGATAACCTTTAGATATCATAACATAAGAAGTCTTGTATATGATTCATACTATTTATGACAGCATTTACAGGGTGATTGATGGGATAAGGAAGAAGTGATTTTGACCTCTCTCCCGGCGAAAATTATATATAAAGAAAGGAATAACTGATTTAGATCATTACTACTACTGTAGTGAGTTTGATCCTCACCCAATACTCCACATTTGCAGCCTTATACCATATTGAGGTAAGCTTAGTAATCAATATCAACAGCAGATTGTCTCTTGATTGCCAATATATACCATCATGAATAACAAATTACTGTTTTGTTTAACTGCGACGAAAGTCGACAGTTCTAAGAAAGCCAAAAAGTTTTTCGTTCAGACCAAATTTGAATAGGTTAACAGCGCTCATAAGAAAGGAAGGACAGAGAGTGTGGGCGAAGAAAGTGGATTTTTTTTCCTTTTTTATTACGTCATATAATTATTTTTCTTAAATCAATTCTCGAAATAAAAAATGTGACTTAAGAAAAATCGATCGTAATTTAAGCAGCTAAAACATTTTTGCCTTCGTTTTCCTCGTGTGTGTGTGTGTGTGTGTGAGTGTGTGTGTGTGTGTGTGTGTGTGCATCCTTCGTTCATTTCTCCCTGCGTTTTGGAGGAGTCTGCCCGAAATCCATTTTAAATTAAAACCATACTCTTCCTAGATATCCTATTACATAGAAATAACACCGATTTAAAATTTACCGCTAATCAACTAACAAAAATTAAATTTCTATTCCCAACACAACAAAATCAAATCAGGCATTTTATCTGAGAACCCTAAGAATCTGCAAACCCCCATATTTAGAGGAAGAGATGAAATACATAAAAAAAACTCGGCAAAGTAGGACGGCTTAACTGTCAACAATGCATCGCAGCACCGCTAAAGAAGCTAACATTTTATTTTTACTTTCCTACTAAGCTGGCACGGCAATGACTCTTTGAGTTTTAGTAAAAAACCATTATTTTATTTTATTAAATCAAATATTGTAAACCATTTTTTATTAATTTTTGACTACTTTTTACATTCATCCTAATTTTTAGTTTGTTTAATCACGATTTCAGTAATGCCGGAACGGCAGTGTTATTGTTTTGGTTTTAGTAAAAATAAAGCGATCGATCATTTTATTATTTAATTTTTATTTAGACGAAATATTGGAAACCATGTTTATTAATTGTGAACTACTATTTAACAGCATCTTAACTTTTAGTTGTTTTTTTAAATTTCAATTCAACTTGGTTTTAGTAAAAAAACTATTATTATTCGGTAAACCATTTTACACATTGTGATTGAAAAAGAAAACTACTAAAAATTAAGATGAGGGTAAATAGCAAAAATTAATGAAAATGGTTTACAATACCTGATTTAATAAAAAAAATAAAATAAAATAATCGTTTTTTATTAAAACTCAAAGAGTCATTGCCGTGCCAGCTTAGTATGAAAGTAATCAAAAAATGTTAGCTTCTTTAGCGATGATCGGTTAAATCAGTCATTATGATGCGATCCATTTTTGACGGTTAAGTCATCCTGCTTTGCCGAAAACTCTTTCAAGGGGCTCCACTACCACAGCATTTCATACACAATTCTAGAAGAAATACAATTTACAGAAACAAAAACGATAATACAAAGATTAATGACAGCAACGGGAAAAGGCGCAGAATACTACTATTATAAATATTATTATGTCTCCCTTCCCTCAATTTTCCTTCTTACCCCAAAATAATTAGAGGGGTTAAAATTGAACACTTTGCCATTGGTTGAAATTCAACCAATGAGAAGCGCCTAAAAAAAGGGACCGCGCTCTTCAAATGCCTTTCCCAACCCTCTTCGCATTCGACAGCCTTGCAGACAAGACCTAAAAAAGGGGGGTTCGCCCCCTTTTGGGGGACTGAACCGCTAACTTTCATTCTGATTTTACATCTACTCCAAACTACACAGCAAAATGTCAGGATGAGGCAAAGTGGGACAAGGTAAGGAAGAGGAAGACCCGTTCATCCCGTGTCGGACTTCAATTCCCCATCGGTCGTATCCCCCGTCTTCTGCGTAAACGCAACTATGCCAAGAGGGTCGGCGCCGGTGCCCCCGTCTACATGGCCGCCGTAATGGAATATCTGGCCGCTGAGATTCTCGAATTGGCAGGAAATGCTGCCAGAGACAACAAGAAATCCAGAATCATCCCCCGTCACTTGCAACTGACCATCCGTAATGACGAAGTATTGAACATTTGTTAGCCGGAGTGAGCCACGCCACTGTGAGTTTTTCTCCTCGTGAAAATCCCACCTTTTTCGCAACCCGAACCCTACCTTCCCTCTATATCTTTTATCTCTCATTTTCTCTTCTTATGTATTAAAGATCAGATTATCTCGAACAAAAAAACCCTGCTGCATTGTTGTTTTTTCTCTCACACTTTGAGTCAGCACGATCTCTTTCGCGTTAAAATATTCCCTTTGCGAAGAAGGCAGCTCCTACCTTCCAAACTGTCCAGTATTTTGCAAAAAGCAGAATACAGCTCTTTCTAAACCCCTGTTTTTCTCTATTTACACTACCAACAAATTCAATAACCAATAAACTCGGAACAAATTTAGCAAATATAAATATATAAGTTATAAATACAACATCCAAATTAATTAAAAATATTATCAAGAAACCACACAACGAAAATTCATCTGAAGCTGGAATTTATGGAATACCTTGTAAGGACTGCAAACGGATATATATTGGGGAGACTTCAAGATCTCTGAAAAAACGGATATATGAACATCGAAA
>VCCN01002354.1:4408269-4425094 GCA_006491835.1 Architeuthis dux | reverse complement strand
AATAATAATTGACAATGCTTCATCTAAAAAATTCGAATATTATTCTCGCTACATTATTGAATATATTTCAATGACGTTAACGTTTTACATTATCAAATGAATTTAATATTATAATATTAAGATGATCCACAGAGAACTGTGCAAACGACTGGGATTTAATCATGCAAACCAATAGTATATACCAAACCACAATCTGTCTAAGAGAATTTTTTTAAAAACCCATAAAATACTGTGAAAGTTTGAAATGCAAATGCAATCCAGGCTAGAAGACCAAATCTAGAAAAAATCGAATGCTGATTTTCAGATCAAGTTGTACTTGAAAAGATTGGCGTAACACAGTCTTCATACCACCATTTGATCTTATGCCGCACTAAACTAATCTTAGTAGTAAAATGCTATTCGGCTTCACTTCTATTAATTTCTGGTTTTTTTAAAAAATTCTCTTTTTAAAAATTGACCTACTCGAGGGAAACTTTTTTTTTCTTTTTTCGAGAAACCCATCTAAATTTATTTGAAGAAAAGGCATAGGCAAATTAAAAATAGGTGAGTACTTGTGCCGGCATGAAAGGGTTACTACATTGGTTCTTTAATGAACAGAAATCTAAGATTACCCGCTGATTCTGTTTAGCGATAAAACCGCGCACGCCCATTCGCTCCCTACACATCACGACATTTATATCTTCCGACACTGATCACGCCACATTTCTGGTGGTGAGCAGCATTCAACCCTATTAGCTTCTCCCCATACGTGTATTGCAGAGAGAGTGAGTGAGAGTTAGAAAGTCACGTCACTTAGTGGTGGACTGGGTGGTGATTATTGTGCACAGCAACAAAAGGCGATAAAGTTATAGTTCGGTCTGGACTTGAAGCAGAAGTGATTCTCGCGCGTCTGCTAAAACAAACAAAAACAGCTTTTTAGCTCAGAAAACGCTTGCTTTTGACTTTTGTGTTTTAGTTTTCTGCTTGGATAACCGCTGTCGGCTCCTGAAAACCAACTTACCTGAGTCATTTACCACCTAACCAAATAGGCAAATTATTGTCGATCTCTCTCTCTATTTTGTTTATCTCATCGTAAAAGTGGTTTAGTACAGCTTTAACTAACTACTAAGGCAGGTTTGTTTGTACACCACAGGTTGATATGTGTGTACTGACTATTTTGTGATGTATGTTTTATAAGCCGGCGTTTTACTTGCCCGATCTCAAGGAACTACGATAAGGAAGGCCGTTTTCGTTTTTACACAAAAACCTGCCCCAAGGCCACTTTTTCTCTCACGTACACACAGCAACTGTTGATGAACATTTTACTTTAATTAATCTTCAGAACCTCAGCATTCATTTTGAGTTTGCCCCTTGTACCAGATATTGACGAACTACATAAATGGATTTTTGTGTTTACACGGTACCCACAATTATTCAATTCTAGGAAGGATGTTTTCAGTTATTTTTCCTAGAGGATTATTCTCATTTTACAAGGTAAGCGAATTTTCAAAATATAAAAACAACAAAAAAGTATTTCATCAAATTTGTATCCTTGCAACAAGATTGAAAATTTACAAGTTGTATAACATGTTGTAAATTGACAAGTTACAACATGTTATTGTTGTACAATACAAGAAGACAAACAAATTAAATTTGTATCTTTCTCACATGAAAATAATTTCGCTGTGCAATTTAAAATTTATGACAAACAAGAATTTCCTGTTTTAGCAATGTTTTCTCTTGTCAAGAAACAGTCGATTTTATTTGAAAGAAATACTTTTTCTTTTTCTTTTCATAAAGCAGTATTTTTCCTTGTACTATTCTCTGGGGTTTATATATTGACTAACTTTGATAATTTCTTGATATTCGTCCTATATATGTGCTGAATTAAATATCCATAAACTTGTGCGAATATTTTGAAACACTAAAGAGTAAATAATGAGCTTCCCGGGTAAGAAGCCGGAACTGAAAGTTTTAAACATGGCCTGTCGTGTTGGGAAGAAAATACGTTTAAAGGAATTGAGAACTGCAACTAACACATTATTATTACTATTATTATTATTATTATGTTCTACTTATTCCAATTTTTAGATCCTTTGTTGCCTAAAGACAGCCGGTTATTGTTATTCAAAAGGCCTTCTCCCAAACCCAGAGTAATTACAATTATATATAGTGTACAATTGGATAGGAGTTATCCAACATTATGATAGAGAGAGACAATGTGTGCGTATATATGTGTGTATATATGTGCGAGTGTATATATGTGTGTGTGTATATATAATTTAAGAATTAAACAGTTATGGATTTTAACTACCCACGCCCTTTTTTTAATGTCCTTGTAAACGATGCATTAAACAATTAACATGATTGATTTTTAGTCAATGTTCTCCTCTTCTTTTTCTTCTTTTTGAGCTTTCATTGTTATCCTTGTTCTTGTGTAGGAGAATTCCGATCATCCACAGATGTTGGTATCTTTAGCAGCTATAAAAAAAAACAACATTCATTAATGTTAAAACAAAACAAAGCACTTTTGTGTCGGATTCCAAAGCCATTGTTTCATTTCAATGATGAATTTTCCCCATCACTGCCGGTAGAATATGGTCTGATTCTGTAGTAGTAAAAGTAGGTCGGCCGGTAATACTAAAAGCTGCGTGGGCCTGCACAAGCTCGCGTGGGCCCCGGCCGGTGTGGTACATTGGTGAAATTGCCTAATTGGCGAATTTTCTTTTTTTACAAAATTAAATAAATACGTAGTTTTAATTTGACACGTAGTTTATTTAATCAAAACAAGGATACAAAACAAATAATTATTTTTTATTATCAAAGTTTATGTAATCAAAGTGAAATCAAACTTTAAAAAAAAAAATAAGTAAATTTCGCCAATTAGGCAATTTCACCGATTCGGCGGAAATGTCAAATGCAATTTAATCACGGCTCGCAGTCCTAACTTTTTAGCAGTCGAAGCTGACAAAACGCATGCTTATCCCCTGTCTACTCTCATGAATGGGGCAAGGGTGTATTTTGGAAGCGGCAAATGTTAACGTGGGTAATTTATTTCGTCTACTACAGCACTGCACCCCAGGCGCTTTCTCGAAACCAAACCAAACAATCAAATAAATCATTTCTGTTCTTGTCTGCATTTTGTTAGCTGGGACGTTTTAATCATTCTAATTTGTATGTGTTTAGTCGGACTATTTTCTTCCTCTTTGTCGTTTATTTTTACAACTTTTCGGGGCAAGGCCGGACACGGTCGAAACGAAAAATTATAAAAATGAGAAAAAAAATCGTCCAACTGAACCACATATAATGACACACCAAATCAGGTTTTGTGTTTAACATACATGAAATTAGCGATCAAAATTAATAGACGTATATTATGTACATACATTAAATTAATTAAACAGATTTTCATCTTAATTTTCCGAAAACAAACTTAACTTGTTTTACGCCGTTCTTTTACAATCCACATCAAGGTTCACTTGAACGCGCATGCTTATGTCATGTACACGTGAATACATAAGTATGCGCGTACAAATAAATGACCTACACCTTGAGTCAACAAAACATGTGCTATTTTCTTATTGTTTCCTTTTAAAACTTTAATCGATTTGTGCGTTCAGATACAGCTCCAAACGATAACATTCTTGTTGTTGAATGGTATGTCTTCGTAACTCATCTACAAAAAAACGGAAGAAAGAAAGAAATTCCCGCATAAAACAAAAATCAATAGAATAGAATTGGAATATCAATCCTCCTCCTACCTTTGCTAAACTGATATGAACTAACAAGACATTCGTTCTTCCAAGTCTCGTGAATTGATCAGCACATGTCTTCTCTCTTCAGGTCATTCCACTACTTTGATTATTGTTTTTGTCAAACTCCAGTCCAAGTTAGAATTAACTTTATTTTACCCTCATAACAAGAACAATCCTCACCAAATTTAGGGAAGATACCTCTTCGTGGTTTGTCTATCCCGTCACGCCAAACCAAACCTATATATAAAATTAACGTTTCCCTCGCGTAGTTTGAAATCATGATGACCAAGTGATTGCTAGGCGGCTCTCTTACCAACTGAGCCAAACTGACAAGCCCGCGAATTTATTATATATACAATACAACGGTTGAAGTAATTATCTTCAGTTGGAATAGAAGTAGGAGTGGGGGTTAACAGTGCAGCAGCCAGGCTTGTTATTTATATTGGGATTCTCTACATATTTTATATTTTATTTGTCCATGTTGACCAGAAGTTTGAAATATAGTTGTACCTCTTTAATACGGCAACCTTTAGGACCTGCCCATTATTACCGGACTACAGAAAATGAAGGATTTCTTTCTTCATACAGACTAAACCGTTTATTATAATCGTGTGTAATGTTATCAAATGGATATTGTTATCAAAATCAGTCCCAAAACACCTTATTTCGAATGAATTAAAAATTATACTATAACTAGTTTACCCCTTACCGACAAAAAATGACGGAAATAAACTTTGCATCTTCTTGTTTACGTTCAATATTTCCTGAATATTATTCGAACTAATATCTTCATTAAAACTAAAATAAAAACTTGGGCTTGTCAGGCCATTTTCAAAGTTCAGCAGACAAATTCCGATTATGTGAATCTTCATTATTATTATATCAGAGCGTTTAGGTGGATATGGCAAACTTTGAGTGTATGTTACATCTGGTAGTTCTTGACTGCCCCCCCGCCCGCTATGATTTTTGAGGTGCGGCCCTTCGCCGTGGAAGAATGGTTTGCAATCTAGTCTATCATCAGACCTTTCAAAACAATATGGTGAGTGCAAAGTTCATTGGGTGTCCCACACTTGTAGACTTGTATCAAACTAAGATAGGCGTAGTAAATATTGGGAACCGTCAATCAAAATTGTCAGCAAAACTGTTAACATGGGTTTCTCCAGTTTTTAAGCCGGTCTGGCTGGTTATGTATGTATCATGCATACAGGCCGTACCAATGGAGTTGGAGCGCTGAAATTTTAAACATTTACTCCTTATTAGGTCTAGAAAAAAACTTTCATGCTAAATTGGTCCCTTAGTTTCCTTATTTTTTTTATTTTTTTAAATCCTGCCACCCCCTAAATAGGTTTTTAGTCAGGCGTTCAATTTGCAATGTAAGTTTATGATAAATTGATCCCTTAGTTCTTATCCGACATTCATGCTGATGCTTGTTTTAAATTTGCACTTTTTAGTGATCCTGCCCAATAAAAGGCGAGAGAAGTAACTTATTCATTGATCAACCCTTTTTCCAATTTTTTTTATTGATCACCCCCAACACGGCATGCTGCCAAAAGACATTGGTCACTTGACGGTTTCTATTGAGTGACTAACCAGACCTGTCTATTGAGAAGACGAAAAAGGTAGTAGGCGCCACCCAAGAACTAAGATACACCTGAGGAAGATCAACGCTGAAACATGTTAAAAAGAAAAATGAGGATACTCGGCTGGATAATTTGCTGAATAATGAAAATATTTCATGTTAGAACATCAGATAAAATTACTCTTTCAGTTTTAGCTTCTTTTTTAATAAAGAGGAAACCACTTATTGTGATCACTTTAGGATGGGGTCTTATAGATAACAATAACCGGTTGATAACATTAAGCAGAGGATATTAAAAATTGGAACAATTTATATTCATTGTTATAAATTTGCATTCATTGTTATAAGTTCATTGTTTTGTTATTTATTGTTATAAACAATTTAACATTATAAAAAATAATAAAATTTAATTATAATTTTTAATTAATTTTAAATAAAATTTTTTGGACCAACTTATTTTGATAACAATAACCGTTTGATAACATTATTCCTGATTACAATAAATAGCCTCCTCTGTAGAGTGTAATTTTTAAAATTAGCAATTGAATATTTAAACTATTTTTTATTAAACTTCTGTAACTGTTTTTCTCTGGTGTTGACCCTTCTACAGATTTTCAGTTCTTTTAAAAACCTTTAATAATCAAATATTGTTTTTATATAATCGAGTTAATATTTTTTCATTGTTTTCATTTTTTTTGTTGCTTTTGTGGTTAATTCAGTGTTTTTGCCTGATAAGATACCTTCTGTAATTTTGAGATGAGTCATTATCATTCCAAGAGTTGTTCGGACTATTGATCTCATAACAACATACAAAAGCCAATAGAATGAAATCAATAATCTGAACAACTCATGGAATGACTCATCTCAAAATTAAACAAACTGTCATTAAATAAATTACTTCTTCATTTTTAACTAATGATTTTTTTATTTTTTTTTGTTAAACAGGTGATAAGCTGACAATGACACTGGGAAGATCACTGTGCAAACCAATGGCTAATTCCGAAAACATACCCAATATGGCCGCAGCTGTTATGGCCTTGATGCGTAATGATGAAACCAAACTGATTCGTCAACTAAGACAACTCATCAAGCAAGATCGCAATTTGGCGTGTCAAGTCTTAAGTACTGATATTGAGGGCTGGACACCAATCCATGCGTGTTCTCTCCGAGGATCACGTCGTCTCCTCAAAACGATGCTTAGTGCAAAAGTTGACATAAACATTCGAATGGGAAGGCCCGTGGGACTTCCTGCTTGCTGCTCCCTCTTACATATGGCTGCCCACCGAGGGGACCAAAAAATTGCTGAACTTCTTTTATCTCGAGGCATTGCTATAAATGGCAAGGACTCCACAGGGCGCACATCAATAAAGTATGCCTCTGAAGTGGGCCATACACATTTGGTGCGATATTTGACTCGTAAGGGAGCAGACACAAGCAATGTAACAACCCTGAAAGATGCTTTCAAAATGGACTGTCTCACACCACAACCGAAACTGACCAAATTCTGTTTTCTTCCGGTCAAATGTACAAGTTGAAACAACCGTTGTTTTATTTTTTAAGCAAATATGTCTACAACTTCAGGGAAATCAAATTTGAACACATATAATTTGGCAAAAGGTCCATTTTTGTCACTGAAATCTAGTCTTTATTTGTGGCAGGCAACATAGGCAAATTTAATTTTTTGGCCCTATGGTTCTTTTCATTACTATAATCTAAAGCAGTGGTTCCTAACGCGATTCTGACATATTTTGGACCAAGATTTAACTTGTTCCAAAAGGTCACTTTATTTGCTGACACCAGTGACATCAGCTACTACATCATGCTGAATAATTTGAATATCAAAACAATAACAATAACAATTTAAATTACTTATTTATGGATTTTGTTTTAATAATTACATACGGTTGGAGAAAGATTTTTTTCCAAATCAATGTAATTTATTACCTAGTTTAAAACAAAACAAACATTTCTTTTTAAAACATAAATACATACAGTTTAAAACAAAACGATAACAATATAAAAGACTTATTTATGGATTTTGTTTTGATAATTACATATGTTTTAAGAAAGTTTTTTTTTCAAAAACCAAATCTTCTTCCTCACTCTCTCTTACCTTGCGGGGAGCCACAGCTCACACATTGGGAATCAATGATCTTTTTCACCCAGTCAGACATGTTCAAAAATAAATCTTATATTTTATAAGCATTTTATATGCATACACAAACAAATCGGTAATCTACTAAAGATTTGTTAATGCCTTAACACACCTACCGTACTTATTTGTATATAATGAGACCACCTATTTGTGTAGGTAAAACATTTTTAATATATTTTATTTTCATATATAACTCGATTCCCACTTTCCAGCAAAATCTGCCTCTTTTGGGAAAAAAGCACACATATCATGGCCACTTTATTTTAAAAAAACACTGCATTTCCCGTTTTAACAGTTTTGTTTTCTTATCGAAGCCAATAAACCCTGAACTTGGAATTGGTTGAGTCACTGAAGAGGATTATGATGAGTATCTCTTCCAGAAAAATGTATCTGGTGGGTAAAAGTTAACATTGGAAGTTGTTCTAAGCAAACTAAAAGCAGTTGTATACGCAGGATGGCCTCCCCCCCTTTTTTTGAGGGGTCACTTAAGAGCGGAGACCACATTACGTAGTCGTTAATTCATGATTCAGGTAAACAAAACTGTCAAGATGTTACACTCTTATAATTAATTTTGTGTTTTGACCCTGATACAAAATTACTTGCATTTTGCACAAATAAATATGGAAACGACTTTTGAATAACTGCAAAAAGCATTGCCCTCAGTATTACTGCGACTGACCGTAAAAAAACTGTCAGTGACTTATTTTACAACAAAAATGTTTTCCCATCTGTGGAACATAGGGCTACTACGATTTCAGTAGCAGATGGACTGCCTTATAGAGCTAACAGGTTTCAACTGCCCTGCTGGGGGGGTTCATGCCTTTCCCAAGGGCATTAGTACGAAGTGAACATAAGCAGCTACAGTCGAAACTGGAACTCGGATTGCCTATTCTGTTTTCCGTGTTGGTAACCGCTATGCCACTCTGCATTTCCATATTTGTTTTCATCAGAAACAATTTATTCTTGTCGGGCATTTCTTTCGTCAACAAGAATAAAAGTAGAGAAAAAATCCCGTCCAAACTTTCCTCCACAATTTTTACAGAGAGACCCATTTTTTAATACGTCCTCATTTTAAAATTTTCTTTCTTCTAAACTGGCATTCGAGGAGTAATTAAGTTACATTTCTTCCTCCATTTCTATTTTGACTCTACGAATACGATCCTTCAAGGGAGTGTAATGAAAAGAGTAAATGGGGAAAAAGTGTTGTAATGACAATTTGCTTGAGGAAAGTAAGCCAATAAAGAAGAAAGTCAATAAATTTTATGACCAGGAAAATGGAGACACTACTAAACATCAGGAAGGGTGTTGTGGTCAACCACCTGGCTTAGATAGTTGTCTATTTTCCACTTTAATCAGAGGTTAGTGTTCAAACCCAGTTAGGATTCCCAATGCTGATTTTCTAGGTTGGCATTCTCTCCTTATTTATACATTTTGATGACAGACCCTTCTGATCGTTAATATATTAGCAAGAAGAAAGTTTGTTTTTGTTTTTAAATTCAACTTCTCTTCATTTCTGCCCTGGTCCTGATATCTAGATGACATGATTGCAGCGCTAGCCCGTCCATTAGGCGTGATGGTCCTAGGGGCATAATGATGTCATTAGAATACGCCTAGGGCACATAAAACCCTTGCTCCAATCCTGCATGATTGGGAATTCAGACTTATATACAATGGGTCTTCAATATCTGTAGTATTATAGGCAATTTGGGTTTAGCTGTGAAGCAATTCATTGAATGTAACAGATAATGAATTGATTCTAAAAACAACTCATGGGCTTGTAATACATCTTTCTGGGGTTTTTTAAAATTTTATTAGATGAAGTATTATAAATCATTATTTTTAATTTTTATAACTACTTTTTACCTTCAACTAATAAATTAAGATGAAGCAAAAAAGTAGTCCGAAAAATTAAAAATAATAAGTCATGGGGTTGTTTCTCAGCATTTGTCATTTTCTCTAACTGCTGATAAGCTTGGAATCATAAAATGTAACAACAAAATTTACATTTCTTGTGTGTAAATTTTGTATAACCTTATAACTGGACAGGAAGATTTCAATGAAATCTTTTCACCCAATATTCATCTTCTTTAAAAATTATGTTTCCTACATTGTTTGCGAATAATATTTTCACATAAGTTTTTACATACTGTATTTCCCGGCTTCAAAGACGCTATTTTTTTTTCTCCCAAAATAAGTATCAAAAAGTTTCCTACTGCAACCTACAGGCTACCTTTTCTTTTTGTTCCCAAAGAAACAGTAATGTCCTCCACGTCGGGAAATACAGTAATTGATTTTTTAGAAATTTGAAAACTGATTAATTTTTAAAGTTTTAATTTTATTTCATCCGAATCATTTCATTTCATATCTTTTAAAAATTTTTCAAATTCTTTTCTAATTTTTCATACGCCAATTTTATTCAGTCTGAATTTCACAAAAATTAAGAATTATCTTTTTTTTTTCAAAATCTGAACTACACTCAGTAGTCCAGTACTTGTCTCACTGTCCAGGAATTTTCACCTACCGAGATAAACTCTTTTGAATTATGTCTGAAAATTCTCACCTGACAGATTTAAGGGACAGATATTCCATACTTTAATCATTTTCTCTTTTATGAGAAGTTCTTCTGAAACCCTTTTTTTGTTTCACTTTACGAGGGGGGATCAATGAGTCTGCAGCCTAACTATTCAATGAATTTTGATCTGAAATTGTCTCTGTATAATGTTCGATCTATGTGATTAATATTCACCATTAAATTAAGTGTATGGAGATTACGTTGAAAAATGCATACCTTGGTGTAAAATAAATGCTTTTTTCATCATTAGGCTACAGACTTATTGATGTACCTACGTATGTGTTGAAGACAGATTACACTGTGCAACGTGATTTTTGTTCCTGGGTAGTGTGTGTTATTTTCTGAATGCTTATGCATAAAAAGTATAGAAAATGGCTATTATTCCCTTCAAGCTTTGCTGTACGTATATGTAATTGTTTTTCTTACTTTATGTGATTAAAAATGTGCAAATTCGCTTGTTGTCCAATTGGAAATAAGTAGATTTCACATTATCATCATCCTGGTCACAAAAGCAAAGTTTGAAGGAAATAATTGACAATTTCTATATTTATTAGACATAGTCAATCAGAAAATAACACTTATTACCCAGGAACAAAAGAAAAGTGGAAAAAAAGTTGCTCAGTGTTATTACCAACGTCGGAAGAACTTGAACGTCACTTTTTTGTTAATGAAAGATATTTAGTGCCAAGAAGCAACAAAAAAGAAAGGGAAAATGTCTTTAAAAAAGTAACCATTTTTATTTTTAAGCCAGATTGTTTTGGCAGACAGCCCCCCCACCCCATTTGGAAGACTGGCACAACACAATCTTCCTCCCCTCATTTTCTTCCATTTGACTTTGTGCAAGACTAAACTAAGCTTAGTAAATATCAAAATCACATTTGGAATCAAAAAGCTAATATTTGAACTATCATTACCATTTTTAACCCATCTACATGTTTGTGCATTTAACGACAAGTTCTACGTGAAGAAAGGAACTGATTTTTATTTACCCATGACAATATTGAAAAACCATGAAAAATCAATATAAATTGATATTTCATGTCATATTAATGAGAGATTTGCAAAAGTACCAAAAAATAATCAATTTTGTTGATCTCTATAGTTTTGAGAAGGAAGGCTGTAGAATGGATCAGCCAAAATGTTGTGTTAATCTCATTTTAATACATCTTTATTTCAACACCAAATTTGTTTTCTCCTTTATTTAAAGAGTGTATATTTATGTTTGAGTTCATTGTATATTTTGACTTGAATCAGCCCAGTGAAAGTAGGGTTGCCTTATCTGAAGATTCAAGGACAGTCCCCAAATACACACTTTGGCGCTATGTAACCTCAAAGCAGAAGTTTGTTTTGTTGTGTTCTGACCATTTTTAACCAGACGGACCCAGATGTGGTGCCATAGCCAATGGTACTGCTCTGTGAAGTCCACGGGTCTCAGTATTCGTCCTGAGACCTCAACACCAACACTCTTATGTCCCTGTGACAATAGTTGCAAGGACAAAGAGTATTTTTGAGGTGTTCCTACCCACACATTTGCATGTGTGGAATCCCCACATTAAACTGACCTTGTGTCACATCCTGTTCTCGTGGGGTTCAGGTAAATAAGTACCTCGAAGCAGCCATGATAATTAATTTTGCGGACTTGAAAAAATTTTTTTAATTCCTTGAAGATCTCGAGACCTACACAAAAAATACAGATGTATGGCAACCCTGAGTGAAAGGGTCTTAAAAATACCTTCTCCATTTGATTGTGTAACTGTCAATTTTATAGTAAATAAGAGAAAAGTTTGCATTTTTGTGTCATGCAAACATACGTGTACATTTTTAAAAAATGACCCTAAAGACTACAGTTCTGTAAAACCGGTTATGACTGAAGATGATGAAAATCAAATCATTCAGAATTTTTAAATAACTTATTTTTCTACATTGAAACCAAAAAAAACAGAAAAAAATTAAAACATTGAAAGGAATCTAAAACAACTATCCCATTTCACAATGTCAAGAAATGTTATATACTGTATATGTCGTTATCTAAGATGTACGTTAAAATTAAAATTTAAAAAATACACAAATATTACACTGCATCCAGTGTGCTAGTATTATGAACTGGGGGACCTCTACTGAAACTCTTTATGGTGATTGGATGAGTTGCAATGAGGAGAGGTCCCCGCCCCCAAGTACCCTTGTAAACCACACGTCTTCGAGAACGGCAAGTACAGTAAATCCAAAATTTGTCATGCATTTTTAAATTGTTACAAATTGAATTGTGAATGATTGTCACATAAAAACTGGCAATTGGGATTTTGTTTTGATAAAAAAAAACGTGTAAATAAGACAATATAAGTGTGAGAATTTGAAAAACGGGTTCGGTAAAAACTGTAAAAAAAATCTTTCTGATGGGAGAAATATTTATTCCCCTTGAAAGATATCACTTTGTTTTGAGCATTGCGATCATTATGTTATTAAATGAAAAACAAAATATTCAGCAAGTGATTTATTTACTTGCAAAAAAAAAAAAAATAAATAAATAAAAGATTGAAAATATATTTTCTGCTTTTTGTTATATTTTTATTTTTCCGTATATTTTTGATTTTTGAATATAAGTCGACTGAGTATAAGCAAGCAGATCAAGAATATTGTATGCATATAGCTTTCTTAGTCTGGCTCAAGGTCACTAATGTGGAGCACCCAGTGAGGATATGATGTAATTATTGATTGAGAAATGACCGTATATATAAGTCGAGCGTGAGTATAAGAGGAGTCCGGAACTGAGTATCAAAATTCAGAAAATCAACAGACTCTAATATAAGCCGAGTCCGTTATTTTGCCATAACGTCATCATGGGAGATATCCCCTTCTTATGAATACACCATTTATGGCACTTGGTCAGCCGTCAACGAAACATGAAATTCTTTCATCTTCAACATATCGATCGTTGTTTTCAGGTATTTAAAGTGAAATTCTCATCAGTGATGACGAATCTACCTGAAAAAATGATTTTAAAAGGATGAATACACCATTTATGGCACTTGATCAGTGCGTATACTACGTACATAGCATTTCATACAAAATCATGGTAATGAATTGAGTTAAAACAACGGGCATTAACGCTCGCTAATATGTATTGTGTCTATCGATGCTGTATTCATATAGGCAAAAGTATTGGCCATTTTCTGACTGACCTGAGTATAAGTCGAACTTTCGATCTTTTAGTAAAATAAACTCATCTTATATTCAAGAATATATGGTATTTGTTATTTTATTTGCAAGAAGAAAACTACTTTTTCTTCTGTAAGTATTTACTGCTTCTAGAACACTAAATCCTTGGTATATTTCCTCTTTTCTCAGACGTCTGAACAGCCATTCTCTAAAGATAAAGTAGAATTTTATAGACGTTTTCTCAAACAGATATCTATTTAGAGCATCTCCAGACTTTATGTACTTGGGGAGGTAGATTTGGCACCTGAAAAACCTGACATTAGATTAAAGAATGGAACAGCAGAAAATTTCCCCATAGAACATAATTGAGGTTCTATAATTCGAACGTGATATCCACGATGTTCTATGGTGCGAAACCTAGCAACTTAAGGCCACCACCCAGGAGAAGAAATTGGACGCCTTTGACACTAAATGCCTACGTAAAATCCTGGGCATCAAATGGAATGACTATGTGTCAAATGAAGAGGTTAGGGACAGATCACAACTGCTACCCCGTGTCTATTTGCAGACGGCGCCTGCGCTGGTTGGGGCATGTCCAGAGGTTACTCGTGATAAGACCTGCATATCGAGCCGTTGAATGGACACCAACAGGCCAGAGAAAGAGAGGGCGGCCCATGATGAGCAGGCGAGAGACAGTGGACCTCCGACAGAAGGTGGAACGACACCAGCAGACTGACCGGGGACCGTACACAGGGCCGGATTTATAAGGGGACAAAGGGGGCAATTGCCCCCCTCTATACAGAAATATAATAATTAAAAAATTAGTTTCTTTAATAAGAAATAAATTAATAATTACTGCTTGGAATTCATTTTTGAATTCATTTCATTATAACGCCTTCAATTATTTTAAATACATAATAATAAAATAAAATGACTGCTTGTAATTCGGATCTACAGTAATTCGAGTAGGGGAATACTAACAAATCTATTTGGAGTTTTGCTGGCATGTATTTACATGGATGCATGTATTTACTTCAGATATAAAACTCGTTTAACCTTTCTATGTATGTATAACTTGTCAGTTCCAATTATATGCAATAAACGGACTTTGATGTGTGAACTTTGGGATTTGCCGTGTATTTTAATTTCTGTGTATGAGTGTTTCCCGAACCTGAAGTCCCCCGGGGCCCCATGGTCTAAATCCGCCCCTGACCGTACACAGTGGAGTCCATGTGTCGCGCGACGCAGGAGCAACTGAGTTCGAGGCATTATTAAATTCCTGCATGTACCTTAACCTAATCTGGCACAAAATAAAACGTACATAGTGTACACTCAGTATGGATTGAACTCATAATCAATGAGACTAGACGGCAAACCATTGCACTACAGCAGCGCGTGTACACACGCGCACAGTCGATGCAAAAGTTACAGCGCCACCTTTTACACACTGTTTTGGGAAACCTTATAAGGATGTTTGACATTCACTAAGCTATTTATTGCTTGTGCAATCAATCAACTGTAGTACGCCATTTACAAGGCTTAGGGCAGCGGTATTCAAACTGTGTTACGCAGAAGGGGTTCCGCGAAACAAAGTGACATTTTCACAATATACTTAATAATTCTTCATTACATAAACGATTCCTTCACGACTTTTACATGTCTTTATTTTATTTCCTTAACACGAACGGTACTTTTTATATAAGAAAAAATTAACAACATTTTGCCTTTTTTAAATTTCCCTCTTAAACGACTGCTGGGTAAAGTTGTTTTTGAAGGGGTTCCCTAAAAAATGTAATTATTGAAAAGGGTTCCCCGAGTAGTTAAAGTTTGAAGACCTCTGTCTTGGGGGAAAGTTAGAGGCTAGGAAAATTGGTTACCGATGAATTTACGAAAAAGAACATCGGTCAGCGATTAAACACTCATCTTTCTCTTCTTGCTCGACATAGAAAAAAGCCATTTTGGGACAAGAAAGTCACAAAATGGATTTCATCATTGCCAGATCCAGGACAGCCTTCAACATCTGAACCTAAACGGGATCTACCGGATTGGGAGGGTGGAGGTCTGTGTTTGGTGGGATTCGTTGTGGATTCTTTATTGCGAATTGGTGGGTCCTAGACAAACTGTTACTGCACAATGCTAGGCTCGTTTAAATGGGACATTGGAACAAAGAAGGCCTTTTACTATGCATTGAAGTTGAAGAATAAAAAACAGGTGTCAGAGATATCATAGAATCCATTAGAAAACTCAAATGGCAATGGGATGGTCATGTTGCAAGAATGTCATACAACCGCTGGACATCACAACTCACAACGTTGATCCCCAGAGATCATATGCGCGACTGTGGCCGGCAAAAAATAAGATGGCGTGTCGAACTAGACAAGTTTAGAAAGTATTGGCTCTGCGACGCCCATGGTAGAGAGGTCAGGCTAATCTTGAGGTAGGTCTATGTCCAACGACGGACGCTAAAAGGCTGGTGATGATGATGACGATATTGATGATGAAGTCGACCAGTGATTTTACTGCATGACAACATACGTTCTCAAGTTACAAATGCGACGCAGTAATCGATCATGGTGTTGGGATAGGAAGTTATTCCACGTGCGGCATATATCCCAAACCTGTCACCTTACAGGGTTGCCAATTTAGATATTTATTTATCTATTGTTATTTTTCAAAGTTGCGAGGCCAGTGTGGCCAATTTCAATTTTTTTTAAATTTCGAATCCGGGAGTCCAGTGTTAGTGTCCTCAGCATAATAATGTGGATAGCTGTAGAGCTTAAGTGTCAAAACATTTCTTAGACATTGAGCTATCGATTGATATTGTTACGTCGGCGTTCCTCAGACCGCCACCAATCACTCTTTGTCGCTGCCGCTAGCTCACTCCTTGACTTGAATAGTAGTCAAAAATTAATAAAAATGGTTTACAATACTTGATTTAATAAAAATTTTAAAAAATACTAATTTCTTTACAAAAACTCAGACAGTCGTTGCTGTACCAGTTTAGTACGAAAGAAAAAACAAAATGTTAGCTTCTTGGCTAGGTGATTGGTCAAATCAGTCCTTATGTTGCGATCCATTTTTGACTGTTAAGTCGTCCTACTTTGCCTAAAGGGCACTATGGGTTATACCCCTTTAACAAGCTGACTCAGTTACTTCCCTTTGACTGCCGTTTTTGCCCCCACCCCCCCTCGGTGGGGCCGGCGCAACACTATCAATTTCATTGAGATTTGACAGAAATCTGAAGAGAAAGATGAAAATGTATAGTCGCTTTTGAGACTTCCTTGTATTGTATCTTCTGAAGTGGGTTATCTCCTCTGCAAATCTGCTGCAAAACAATATTTCGCCCAAATGTAAATAAACACTGGCGCCAAACAAGAAGAGAGTGGTACTTTTGCAGTTCCAGTTCGATACACGCGTTAATGCGATATTCATAACAAACACTCAGATTGTAAACAGTAAACACATAGACCCACCCAATTAGAACTATATTCTGCATTGTAAACAGACACCGATGTTTTTTTCTGCCTGGACACGTAGCAGGATTTTGTCAAACTCCAAAACAAAGTCAGGAGTTGACATTTCTTTCCTACCGTAACAACAAGAACAATCCTTACTAAAATTTGGGGTAT
>VCCN01002354.1:4338207-4361620 GCA_006491835.1 Architeuthis dux | reverse complement strand
TGTAACCCCTGCTGGCCCCCGGACTATGCCACATGGTAATGAAATATTCCGATGCAAAATCTATCCCTGCCACTTCTTACAGGACTGGGCTACAGACTTAGAAAATTTTCAACAGGATGTTAAGAGTTAATACTACTGGTTCCCAAACGTTAATTAAACGTATGGCTGGGAGTTTATGTTTGAGAACTAATGGCAGGGACAAAAAGTACTGCCCTTCTAACAGTTCTTGGCTGACTTTTGTTAGACATTGTTTTAGTCATTGTATTTGACTAAAGAGAAACCTCGATTATCCGAATGTGATTTCAAGGCCCCGCAATTGTGTTATGTGTTGTGTTATCCGAACAAAATACTCCCCCATCCCCGCCCGTCTCATTCGGATAATTGAGGTTTCTCTGTATTTTCCTCTTTGTTGTTAATTTTTTCACAATGTTTCGGCCATGTACTCTCTGCCCTTCATCCGGTGTCATTTCAACATTTTAGAACAAACACCTGCTGAAGGCCAAAGGTTACACGGCCAAAATGTTGTGGAAAAAATGAACAACAAAGACGAGGAAAATTGTCCGACTAAACCACATACACTTCTTGTTCAACTTTCAGATTTTCTTTTTAATCTGCAGGGTTTTATAAATTTAAAAATTATTCATCCACTTAATCCAAAAGAAGAATTTGCTTCATGAGAAAATCTGCTGTACATACGCTCATATATTGGCATAATTCAGAAGTAAAATGCTGACAGTGGCTCTTCAGATTTTTGCCATAATTTCAAAGTAAAAAATGCAGGGATTTTTGTAAAATGCTAAGAAAGTTATACTAAAAATTCTAAAATCCAAGATGGCTGCTACCTGATGATGTCATCCTTAGCAATTTAGGTAGTAGTATTTTTACAAATCTTGTGCCATACTGATCATTTCATATTTCTTTATAGCAACCTACTATCATGAACCAGTCTCCCTCTATAGCCCTTCAGAAAACACATGGTCAAATTTACCACTCAAAGGGTTAAAAACTGCTGATAATATCCTTAATCTTTTTGCTTATCCACACATAATAATTAGTGATGTGCATTTGTCGTCTGTCATGATTACATCATCAGTGATGTAACTTAGAAATAGAATTTTATGTTATGTTAAACTTGATAAATTGTATCTTTACATAATTTTACCTTTTAGATTAGTTTAATATTCAGAAAATATCTTGGCTAGCTGGTCGGGAAGCGATTAGCATGCTCAGGATTCGTCCTGAGAAGCTTTTGGGATCTCCACCCCTTTATCCCGGTCCTCGTGGCATTTGTCTCAGGGATTTGGGATTCTCGCCCCTCGGGACTCTAGTCACGGGGACATGGGATTCCCTCCCCCTACTGTATCCGGCACTAAATGACCCACCAAGGGTCGATGTGCCGTTAAAAATAAATCCTTTGGAAATAATGTGTAAAATTACTGTATTTGAAAAAATAGAGACATAATACCTGTACTGGATATGATCAAAGCTCAAGACATCTTTGCATATTTTGAAAAATTGACATGGCACACAGTTTGAGAACCACTGTCCCATATAGATAATTTTCTGATGAAAGTATTAAGTAGCAATCTTTCAATTATAGTTAGTAATTATAAATTGCATCTATTATATGAGACTATTAAAATATAATATTACTGGTACACAATCTCTTATCTGAAACCCTTTGGACAAGATTAAAATTATACAGTGCTGCTCAGGATTATTGGCACCCTTATATAACCTGTACAATATCTTCAGAAATGGAAATCGACCAAATTTTTATCATCAGAATATTTTAATAGGATGTCCAAGGTAATTTAACAAAAACTCATTATTTTTCAACTTACATGTATTTTCAAAGAAGAAATTGAAAATATGACCTGGACTGTAATATTTGCAACAATGACTGCCTCCAATCAATTCTTGCAGCCATCTATAAGCTTCTTGCACTTGTCAGCTGGTAGTTTCTCCCACTCTTCCTTTGTAAGTTGTTAAAGCTCTTGAATGTTTGCAGCATTCCTGTGTGTATGGTATACATTGAAAACAGGACTCCAGATTTCTGCTTTCTTCAAAGATTTTCCATGTGATAGAGATTAGGACTCATTGCTGGCCAGTTTAAAACTGTTCATTTTCCCCTTTTCAACCATTCTAGTGTGCTTTGGGATATGTCCTCCTGATTGAAATTATCCCCATTTGACCCCTTTTTTCCTATTCATTTCACAGAAGAGTTCCATTATTTTTAATTCTATTCATTGAAGAGTCTCACTATCAGTTAAAAGCGGTCCATGAATTTAAGAGTTAAAATGAAAGGAAAAGAAGTGGCAAGATTTTCAGCTATAGTTACCTTTCCCATTTCAAAATGGACGCTGTTGCAGGGTAAGTGTCGTCTGCAGCTTGTATGGTGGCCATTTTAAAACAGGAAAAGTGACAATTGCCAGATTTTTATCCCATAACATTTCTAAAAATAATAATACAACAGTAACATAACAGGTGCCTCGCCATGGAGCAATGGTTATCAAGCTAATCTCACAGACCATTTCTATTGTAGTGAATCTGATTCTCACTTGGTGCCTAACGCTTGTGCCAGACTAACCTAAGATGAGTCAATATTACTGGGTACCTCACCTTGGAGTAATGGTTAACAAGTTAGTCTTGTAGACCATTACTACTTTAGTTCAATCCTCACTGGGTGTCTCATAATTATGACCTTATACCCGCCTATACTAAGTTCAGTAAAAACCTATAATAATAACAGTAATGTTTCATAACCAATGGCTATGAAATTAATCTCATAGACCATTACTACTGCACTGTATTTAATCCTCACTGGGTGCCCCACATTTGTGGTCTCGGGCAGTGGTTTCGAAACTGAGGTCCATGAACCCCTGGTGGTCTGTCAGAGAATGGTCAGGGGTCCACAGCAGTGTTTTCTTCAAAACTTGACATTGCGAATCTTGTGGCAGAGAAACATTGAAAATATAAAAAAATATAGTTATTGTACACAGACCTGTACCATGTATTAGGATTTCATGTAATCCATTTAGAATAAACATGATTTTTAGAGGTCAAAAATTGTTTATTATCATAGTTCATTGATTATAGTCTAAAAACTAAATGCTAAAAATAGGGGTCCGACAGAATATTTCCTTTGTAGAAGGTGTCCTTGAATTTTCAAAATTTCAAAACCACTGGTCAAGTGCCATTCTAAACTCAGCTTAGTAAATAGGGTGCTTACCATAGAGTGATGGTTAGCAAGCTCGTCTTGTCGATTATTTGGGACTGGTATAGTTCAATCTTCACCAGTTGTTCCACCATTGTGTCCTTGTGCTAGATAAAAGTAAAGGTAAAACATCCGTCTCATTGGGGTATGTACGGCTGGTAACAAAGTCCTGGTTACCATTGCATGCATCAGCTTAGTGATTCTTGCAAATTTCGAGACCATGATTTTATTCTTACAAGTTTTTATGACCATCAAAGGGTATGGTCATAAAAACTTGTTACCAGCCGTACATACCCCAATGAGATGGATGTGCAGGATGCAAGTCCACCAAGGAAATACCTCCACCTTAATCACACAGCTTAGAGAGTTCTTAATTAGCTGCTGAGTGCACAGGGAAATTTGTCCTAATGAGTTTTCCACATTCTTCACTCATACCGGGAATTGAACCCAGGACCTTCTGCGTGTGACGCAAACATGCTAACCATTACATTATCTGAGTGGACTCCTTGTGCCAGAGAGCTTAGTAAATTAGAATGCTCACCATGGAGCAATTGGTTAGCAAGCTAGTCTCACAGACCATTACTACTGTAGTGAGGTCAATACTCACAAAGTCTCCCACACTTGTAGCCCTGTGTTAAGCTAAGCTTAGTAAATAGCTAAAAATACCCCTTGGCCTTGTGCCAGACTAAGGCTAAGCTTAGTAAATACCAATAACACAATAGTAGTGACAATGAAAAAGCTTCTTTCATGGTTCCATTTGGAGTTTCTTGGAAAATTATTCTTCATGGCAGGACGTCCAACATATTTGATAGATCTGCTATATTTGATTGTTCTGCCATTCACACATAATAATTGGCAACTAGCTGAAACTCCACCCTATCGGGCGGTTTTCAGCTAGTAAATGTATATAGCCAGATATTGTGAGACAATTGACTGAAAAATAAATAAATAAATCATCTCTTTCTCTTCCTTAACTTTCTTTAACTCTTTCTTCCATTTCATAGAAGCAAACATAGCATCTCTGAAGTTTTTAATTACCATGACAACAGAATCTCTTAATATTTTCACCGATTTGCTTCTTTTCTCCCCTCTCTTTTACCCTCTCCCGTTTCTTTTTTCACCATGACAATGGCTCATTCCATTATTAGTCCAAGGGATGATTAGGCAGTCACTGACAGAGCTCTTGCACTATTAATTTAAAGATGTGTTTTTTATGTTCTGATGACATAATAAAAATGCTGAATTTAAAGAATAATAATAAAAATACAAAAACCAAAAATTAAAAAATCTGTTTGTGGAACGTTATTCCAAGCTCACTGCAATGCAAATCTATATTATCCATGTATTTAAAATGCAATGTGTATCTATATATTTCATATACGCCATCATTTTTGACAGCACGGGTAAACTAGTCAATATTATAATTTGCAATGTGTCAGTCCTTCTGTCAAATAACAAACATAAAGTAAAGCGAACACAAAATTGGCTGGTGTTAACCGAATTCTGCTGTGTGTGTACATGTGTTCACTGGCTGCTGGACTGATCTGCTGGTACGTTGTGAAAAGAAGAAAGGCAATAAAATAAAATGAGGTGGAATTGAACTAGGTGGGCGGGGAGAGGGAGAGAGAAATGGGATATGCAAAAGAGTAGAGGGTGAAACAAAAATATTCTCTAAAGGAGAATGGATCTGTGTGTGTTCGTTGATTTCAGCTGCTGGTAATATAACTACTACTGCTACTGTTTTATCAGATACCCAAATGAAAACAATAGTCTAGGTTGGTATTACAAACTGTGAAAATAAGGATAGTTTTATTCTATTAAAAATCTTTGTTGTCCCTTACACTCCCATGCTTTAGATTTCCACCCCTAGGTATACCGTTAGCAAGCAACGGGTATTTCACTAGTATTTGATTGTTCCGCCATATTTGATAGTTCATCTGCCAATCAAAAACGTTCAGACAATTTTCTGTTTGAAAGTCAAGTATCCAATTAGTAAATTGGATTAATTTCTTGGGGCAATTTTTTGTGCATTTGACAAACAAACAAAAAAACGAAAAAGATTTTTAAATTTCTATTTAAACTGGAGCAAAAAAATTCATTGAAAGGAAAGAGTTGAAAGAAATAAAAGGCAGATTATGAATTAAAATAAGTAAAAATATGAATTTCAATCATCATAAAAATCTTATGACAAATATCTTTCTAAGTTTAAAAAAAAAACAAACTATGAACTAAAGTCTTTAAAAATAATTTAATTGAAATCTATTTTTGGGTAGTGTGGAAAGACAACTAGGTGGTATAGGGAAGAGAGTTCTAATAATTCTCAAAGGGAGGCATTGAACATCATGTGTCTAACAAGGGAAGTTCATGCTTCCTCAGATTGAATGAGAGGCTCAGCATTCCAAATACGACAAACACTTAAAAAGGTCAGAGAGTACAGAAACTGAAATGTCGAGAAAAAACAAGGATGAGGACAAGACTGGCTGCTGCAGAGTCAAACTCCACTTCTATTCCAACTGAAAATGCAACGTTTGTATTGTATATATAAAAAATGAAACTATTATAAAAATATTTTTTTTTAGTCTAAATGTATTTATTTATTAGAATGAAATAAGCCCTTACATATCTCTAAGATATATTTTGTAGATATGTAAGACTTGTCAATTCAGCTCAGTTGATAAAAAAACATTCTACCAATTAGTTTGTTGTGGTTTCAAATATTGGTACGAGAATGTTAATTTTTACTCCCCTAAATTTGGTGAAGATTGTTCTTGTTATGGTAGAAAAACAAAGTCAACTCCAGACTTGGACTGGAGTTTGACAAAATAAGTCCAATACGAGGTCTGTCCGGAAAGTATCCAGCCATTTTGAATATCTCGATAACCCATTGCGTGGCCTTGATGTAACTTGGCACCTAATCATGGGGATACCTTACTGTGCATGCGTGAATACTTAGTCAGCTGTGAGACGCGATTGTGTGAGCTTGTGTACTATGTGACCGTCACTTCCCAATGACCGAGCAAATCATTCTTCACGTGTCAGATTTGGCTCAAAGGAACTTCTGGCTTTTCTCAAAGATAAAATCACTATGGGACGAGATTAAAGAGAATACAATGAGGAAGGTGATGGCAATCCTGAAAGAGGATTTTACAGACTTGTTTTGAAAAAAGGGGAAGGGATGCTGGGATAAGTGTGTGAGGTCCCAAGGGAAATACTTGTGAAGAGGACTGAGGTGCCATTGCCGTAGGTGAGCTATTTCTTTCTTTAATATTAAATAGCTGGATACTTTCTGGACAGGATCCAGCGAGTTCATTCCCAACAATTCATAGCCATATACAATTCATCCCCAATTCATAACTGTTGGAACTTATTACCATTTTTTACTCTTTATCTTTCTTAATTTACAGAGTTTAATTTACATACAGTAAAAATGGGCAAAATGGGTGTCCTGTAAGAATGTCCTTTCTGTACTCATTGTAAGGGGAGTAACTTTATATTGAAACAAAATCCTAAATCTCAATATGTCTCCCAGCCGAGCCAATACAAAGTTACTCCCCTTACAGTGGGTACAGAAAGGACATTCTTACGGGACACCTTGTACATTCACCCCCACTCCTTTGTTAGTGGCAACTAGCCTTTTAATGGCAACAAGAGTAGTGAAATTTATTTTATTTTAATGAATATAGGAATTTTATGATTAATTTATAGCTGGTATTAATATTGTTAAACTAGGTTGGAGATTAACTGTTAGAGATGAATGTTCTGTAATCCACGGCTATGGATTGTTAGTGATGAATTGTATATGGCTATGAATAGTTGGGATGAATCTTCCATAATCCACGGCTATGAATTGTTCAGGATGAATTGTTGGGATGAATGTTCCATAATCCATGGCTATGAATTATTCAGATGAATTGTATATGGCTATGAACTGTTAGGGATGAATATTCCATAATCCATGGCTATGAATTGTTCAGGATGAATTGTAGGCTATGAACTGTTAGAGATTAATTGTTGGGATGAATGTTCCATAATCCACGGCTATGAATTGTTCAGATGAATTGTATATGGCTATGAATGTTCGATTACCCTATCCAGACAAACTTTGTATATTTACAGCAGCTGATCAAGAAAAATTCAGACAATAATTGTATAGCACATTTTATTGATGAGAAAAATTGGAATATTACAGTTTTTTGTTTTCTTTGTAATAAATAAGATTTGTTAAGATAAAAATAAAACCAGAGGAAACAAAATGTTTCTTAAAAGAAAACTGAAAAAACAAAAACAAAATAATAAAAAAGACGAGTTTCTTTTGATCAATCACGGCCGTCAAACACTCGGATTTTTGTTCTTGACGTCTTCTCTAGCTTTTTGTACAACATTGTATTTTGTAGCATATAAGACGCACCCCATTCGGGTATTGGTAATATACCATATATATTCATTCTAAAGCTGCCTGGATCATTAACTGCGGATGACGGAAATTTCCATCATTGTAGTTCTATGGCTAACTCAATAAAATTTCCATTTTATTGTGATTGATGGCAACTCTGTTTTATCTGTGAGTCAGGGCTTTTATCTTGCAATGGTCAAGGGCTTTTATCTTTCAATGGATAACTATTACACTAGCCACCTTCCACAGTTAATTGGTTAAACTAGGGTGGCTTGTTGATTCCAAGTCTGGCCGTCACTGTGTAGGATGCAGGGTGATTTTAAGGGTCAGATGGGGTGGGGGGATGCGTCTTATATGCTTCAAAATAGGGTCATTTTTTAAAATCATTTCTGGTGCTTGTTTTTTCTTCTTCTTAGTACACTCAACCAAGCAAACAACTTTACACTCAGTTCTTGCTTTGTGTTTAGTCTTCAAGCAATCGGGTACCCTGGATACTCGATATCTCATGAGAAATTGAGCACCTGGGTACCTGTACCAACAAGCCTACATACCTAAGCAGTTGTGTACCAAATAAATAAAACATAAAAATGAAGCAACACTTCCAATGAAGATATTATAGAAAGATGAGGTAATAGAAATGTGACAGGTCATGTGTCCCCAGCAGCAGCAGAAGGGAGATTGGTGGTTGCCATGGTAACTGAAAGCAGAAATATGTACACAAAAATCATACACACACACACACGTTTCCCCACTTTCAATTTCAATATACAGGGTGTCCTGTAAGAATGTCCTTTCTGTACCCATTGTATGGGGAATAACTGTACTGAAACAAAATCCTCAATATGTCTCTCAGCCGAGTCAATACAAAGTTACTCCCTTTGCAGCAGGTAGAAAAAGGACATTCTTATGAGACAGCCTGTACTTCAGTTTCAATGTACCCATACATATAAATACTTGTATACTTCATCCATCCATACATCACTGGACACTCAAAGAGTTTTTCGGATAACTGGACTCGTTTTTAATCACAACAGACTGGTTTAAACACTGTTGCTGGGTTTAGGTTATTCATGTGTTCTGACATTTATATGTATCTATCTATCTATCTATGTATCCGGAGTCCCTCTCTTTTCAGCGTTGCCAACTTTGATATTTTATATCTAAATTTAGATATTTTTGTTGCGTTTAAATATAAGATATTAGATTAGATATGTTTTTGATGAGGCTCAGATATTTTTAGATTTTTTGGGCTAAATCTTGATGTTTTTAGATATTTGTTCAGGCCCTCATATCTAGATATTTTGGGATATTTTTTCGCCTCAATTTTGGATAATTAATTAGATATTTTTCTGGAACAGCTAGATATTTTGGGATTTTGTTTTGCTTCAATTTTGGATATAAAAATTTCAAAAAAGTCGGCAATGCTGCTTTAGATACAGATTGAGGAAGGCCATAGAATGGATCGTCTGAAATATTGTGAGAACAACAGAAATAACAAGAAAATGAGTTCAATTGTCCGAAAAACTGTTTGAATATTAATAACTCTTCTCAAAATTATAGACAATATTACTGGAAACATTTCATAAATGTGTGTCTGTGTGTTTGTAAAAATGAAACATTGTACAATCAAGAAAGGACATATAGTATATGCCAGTACATAAGACAGTCATTTAATTTTAAACAAGAACCATAAGTTCAACGATGCGTCCACCATCCTTACGTCCATATCTGTGATTTCCGATTTCAAAGGGATTCTAAATGAAGTAGTACTAGAATTAATAGTTGTGGTAGTAGCAGGAGGAGGATGAGGAAGGTGAGGAAGGTGAGGAAGGTTCACCCGAAAATCTGGCTATTAAAAAACTAAACAATTAGTAAGTTTAAATTAAAGTAAGTTTAAATTAAAGTAAGTGTATAATTTTATCAATAATTTGTTCTGGAGTCAGTGTATCATCAGTTTATTTGATATAACATTTTTAACTATAAAGTTAGCAGGAAATTGAAAAGTTTAGCCATTTTTTAAGACAGTTTTAGCTATTAATAACAAACGATACTTGGCAACATTGTAAAAAAACAAACACTTGATACGTCATCTATTTTTTATTTCGAGAATTGATTAAATAAATGTTCTCTTAATGATGTCACATATAGCTGAAATAAATCCCACCTTCCTTCCTCTTTCTGTTGTTTAATATAATCGGAACCGACTGACAGACCTACCGAAAAGCGTATTAAAGAGATGTGCTGGTGTTATTGTTTCAGATATTCTTTAGAATGTACAAAATTTAAAATCAAGTTTATTACAGTATTTATCCCAAATCGGAACTGGACTATCGAATTTTTCATCTTTTTTTTCTTTCTGTTTTTGTTCTGAAATAGAGTCAAGACGTGTTTGTATCTTATAGTAACTATTTTTTTAATTTCACGGGTCAGAACTGTATGGAAAAAAGTGTTTGTTTGTCTTTGTATATGGTTTAATTCAAAAGTTATGCGATTTTCTATTTTTGGTGTCCGGGTTCGCACTAGTTGTGATATAGGGTTAAAATGTATCACGGCGGACATATTACAACCTGTTAACAGGCAGAATCATAAAATAAACACTTCAAGGATTAAGAAAAAACAGATTATAGGACAAACAGTTGATATCTAGTCTATATATGAAGACTTTTAATCAGATTTCTCAACATTCTTTCGATTTTTTGCCGTTTTTATCCTGAAATAGAGACAAGATGTGTTTGAATCTTAATAATAACTATTTTTCTGAATTCCTTGTATCAGAATTGTATGGAAAAATGTGTTCATCTGTCTCTGTATGTTGTTTACTTCACAAGTTATTTTCTATCTTTCCAGTATCCAGGTTCAGAACTACCACTAGGGGTCATATATGCTTAAAAATGAACCCCATGGGACATTATTTCAGCTTGGGAACAGGCAGAATCATAAAATAGACACTTCAAGGATTAAGAAAAAACAGTGGCGAAAAAAAAAATTCGGGTGAATGCTGTGAACCTACTTTTTCATCTAGACTAATTACAATACACTGTATCTTATTTTTTAGGTTTTATTTAAGATATATAAAAACAAATAAGCATTGAACTACAAGTAGTGACTTTCTGTGCTTTCTCTAAATGATTATTTAGATCAACAATCGCTTTCTCTTTTCTTATCACGGTTACTTACAGGTGTAGCTACTACAGCCCTTTTTTGACATTTCCAACAATAACAGAATATACAAAAAAATATAGTGATTTATGGGAGAATACACAAAAGATACAGTGATTAATGCATGTAGGTCTGGCGTTGACAATGCTGTAATATCTTTTGAATTGGACTTGTTTTGTCTTTCACCGTTTGTGGTGTAAATATAGTTTTACGTTTCTAAAGAGATTTGACTAGAGTAAAATCTTAGTTATGTACCTTGTTGGCTTTTAAAAATTTCGGATTTTGGAGTTTTGGATAAGGGGTGCTCAACTGTATACATATTCAAATATATATAGTACTGTATATATACAAAGGTATATATTTGCATATGGCATTGTATATATATATATATATTGTATATAAGTGTATATAGAATTTGTATATATACATTTGTACATAGCATTTATATGTATATTTTTGTATATATACTTTCTTATACACATTTGTATGAATCGATATGGATTCTGGTGAATCCGACAATATAGTATATAGCCTCACATGACAAATTATACATGTATTTTGTCATTAAGTGGATGTACACGTAAATGCATATATCCACAAATATATACACTTTGTTTGCTTTATGACGAATTGCATAATAATTTCTTGTGCCAATTTTCCCCCTTTATTCAATTGGTAAGAGTGGATGAGAAAGTACTTATACCATGATAATCCTGTGTTAAAAAAGAATATTAGAAAAATCACACTGAAGTATCAGTTGAATAAATATGCTTTCCAATATATAAAAAAATATGGGCTGACACAAACACATCTTACAGGGGCAGATTCTGACCGTCTTCCGGAAGAGAGTCAGAATTTTCCGAAAATTTTTATTTATATTGTTTCCTGAGTGTCTTCCAAGTTTTCAATCTTTTATTGTTAAACCTGTAATAAATGGCTTCATTAACCAACTTCTTTCGTCTGGTATCGATGAGTTTTTGCTATGATTTCTGGCGATACTGTGCATATCAAATCTACTGACTCCTATCTACATCTCTTATATATAATATGATTAAACAATATATTTGTGACATTGAAAAATTAGTGATTTTCATTAAGATAGCAAAATTAGTGAAAATAATCGCCAGCGATATTTATTAATTCGCAGTAGTTCCATAGCATTTTGGAATTTTCAAATTTTGGAAGACGGTCAGCTCAACAGGCTGGTCCGCCCCTGTTCTTATACATGTACATTTTATATACATAAAAAATTTATGTCCATAAAACCTGGTACACAGACACAGACACTCACGCTCTTATATACTACGTGATTTTTATATTTTTATTATCTGCATAATTAAAATAAAGGTTTGCTGAAGAAATATTGGCTGTATGTCGTTAAAGTACTCCAATTTAGCAAGGGAAAAAAGTCCTATGGTGCCCCCCCCCATTTGTGGTTATACCCTAATCTTCTTATATAATGAACAGAGTGATTTTTTCTGTTTCTCTGTCCGTAACAATGGACGCTTCCACTTAAAGATAACAATTTTGATGATAAAAATATATTCTATCCACCATTTGAAACAATGGAATCTATCACTGAAACGAGTTTAATGATTTTTTTCCCCCAGAAAAGAAACTATCTCATAGAAATTCAAATATATCCATAAATTTTTTCACAGGGATTAACTAATTATTATATAATATTCATCTGATCAGTGTATGGACGTAGATTAGAACTCATCCGATAGTATTAAAATAAAAGACAATTCGGAAAGCCGAAAGTGTTATTACAAATGAAAACTCTTTATTCAATTTGACATGTTTTGTTAAACGAGCTAACTTCTTCAGAAAAAGTCAGCTCGTCTAACGAAACATGCCATATTGAATAAAGAGTCTTCATTTGTAATAACACCTTCAGCTTTCCGAACTGTCTTTTATTATAACAATATTCATCTGCATAGACTATGAATTTCAAAGTTGTATCATGTAAAGAGATTAAACATATTTCATTATGAATGGGGTTGGAAGGTTGCATTGTTTTATGAAATACATATGTATACAAACACACAAACACACTTGACAATAAACATTCACACATGTATTGATAAATAAATATACATTCAAATAAACAGAACAAATCGAAAATAATGAATGAGATCAATAGTTAAAACAGCAGATAGATGGACCACTTATTCAAATGACACATTAGATCCCTTCCTTTGTAATTAATTATTATTAACATATACAGGGTGGGTGAGAATTAACTCCCTATTAGAAATAAATGGCCTGAAAAAAGCCGACTTTACGCCCTGAGACTTCTCCCTGTTGGATTGGGCGAAGATGGAGGTGTACCACACTAAACCACAAACTCTGGATCAACTGGAGGAACGTATTCAATATGTTATAGCCAACATACCGCCGGACTTCCTGCAAAGGTCTATCGAGGCCATACCAAAAGGCTTACAGAAATTAGTGGACAACACCAGTGCCGACATTGAATTTTAACATAGCAGTCAAATTCTACCATTATATGGTTCAAAGTAAAGCTAATTTGACTACAATCGACCAATAAATAATAAAGTTATTACCAATTTCCAATAGGGAGTTTCTTTTCACCCACCCTATATACATAGACATAATAAAATCTTATAATTGACAATACATACAGAAATTATGATAAAATCTCATGAGGTTTAATTTAAATCTTATAAGAATTACTGTATATGCTGGTATATAAGATGCACATTTAAATTTTGAAAAAATGAACTGGTATTATAACTAGAGGGCCGTCTACTAGAGCTTGAAATAGACAGTTACGGGGCTTGGATGAGTTGTAGTGAGCTGTAGTCCCCCAAATACTGTTGTAAACCATGCATCTTATAGGCCAGCAAATTCGGTAATTAAAATCTTATAAGGTTTCAGTACTAGACATAAGAAAACCTTTTTGCATAGAGTTGGCCACCATTAAAAAGAAAAAAAGAAAAGAATCCAAGGTGTGTTTATCTATAATAAAAGCATAGTTTGTCATTCACTTTTCTTTTCATGACAATCTTTACCGTCACCGTTAGATCACAGAACTTGGAGACAGAAACACAAAGAACTACAAAAATTGGGGCTAAACTATCATTGTCTTGGCACTGTAGTAAATTTGTTATTTAGACTATTTTGACAAAATTATGTCAGTGAAAATGACAACATTTTTAACTGCTTTCATTGGGCAATGAAGACGAGTGGCTGACTGAGGTTTGGCCAGGAATACTGGTCTGAGCCAGGGCTTCTCAAACTTTTTTCATTTGGGACCCCTTTTTAATGAGACAAATTTTTTTAGCGACCCCTAACTCATTGTTATAAAAGCAATAAGTACTGAGACTATATATTAGTCTTTAGTCATAATCTAACAGTTACTAAACATAGAAACAAATACAAAATTGCAACAAAATTTGTGTATAATAAAATCTATAAGTTTTATGATATTTTTCAAAATGAATTACTGAAACATTACAAAAACAAAATTTATTTTTTTAGAAATTAGTGAATAGAATTCAGTCATTTTACAATAAGCACCAGAAGGAGTAGATTTAAAAAAAAAAATTTAGTTAAATAATTCTTTTAAAGGATTTTCAAATATTTGTGTGAACCCCAATAATCTTTATGCAACACCCAGAGGGGTGCCGACCCCTACTTTGAGAAGCCCTGGTCTAAACAATATTGGTCAAAATTATTGCCAGTTTCACCTTGAATGAATCGGTCACTAAGCAAAAAAACTCGCTACAATATTAGTAAATTATTTATCCTACATATACCATAAACTAGGTATGGACACAGAAATCGGCTAAAAATCCACCCTGAAGATAGACAAACGCATCACACTGAATTAAACATTATACTGAAGACAAAAATAAGAAACCATAAAAAAATAGATAACAGGTCTGGTTAGTTACTCAATAGAAACTCTCACGTGACCAACGTTTTTCTTTTTTTAAGCAGCATGCCGTGTTGGGGGTGATCAATTAAAAAATTGGAAAAGGGGGTGATCAATGAATAAGTTACTTCTATTGCCTTTTGTTGGATCACTAAAAAGTCCAAATTTTGGGGGGGAATTTTCTAAAAACAAAAATGTTTAGACATAATAACGAGAAACTATTTAAATTATTAGCCCTTTAGCTACATTGGTGCGGCCTGTATGTGTGATACATTACATAGCCAACTTGAAAACTGAAGAAACCTAGGTTGACAGTTTCTAATAAACTACATTAATTATACAAGAATTTATGCAAATTTATAATTGTTTACATTAAAAAAATCATTTTATAATAGATCCGCCAGCTTCAATTTTCAATGTGTGTAGTGGCAGAGTGGTTATAGGCACGGAAAACAGAATCCAAGTTCGAATTTCGGCCAAGACTGCTTACATTCACTTCACACTAACGCCCTTGGGAAAGGCATGAATCCACTTCTCCCCCATCTATGGGTAAATAGCAGAACAGTTAGATGGACTGCCTTACAGGGCTCCAAGAGAATGTTACTGACAGAAAAATCTACAGCTTAGCAGTCGCAATAGCTGGTCCCTAGCCTGGGAGGAAGGTTGGGCGTGGGGCTAGCAACTCCATCCCGTAAAACCTACTTGCTATTGAAACCACTGCAGATTGATTGCAGCCCTATGCTCCACAAGGAGTCTACAGAAATAAAAACAGACAGTTTTTCGGACGATTGAACTCCTTATTGTTGTTTGTATTTAATACAATGTTTCAGCCAATCCATTCCACAGCCTTCTTCAGGTGTACTATCCGAATGTGATGGTGGTAAACAGAAAGAAAGCTGTAGAATAGATCGAAATGTTGTGTTAACAGCACAAACAAGAAGAAGTTCAATCGTCCGAAAAACCCTTTGAATATTATTAATGACCCTTCTCAAAACTATAGATAAACAAGCTTCAATTTTAAACTATTTACACAAAAAACATTCATTTATCCGTAAGAATCTTTAAGGAAAATCGATGATCGTATCGAGAATATTAATGTATATAAGTTTTTCACCAATTATACAAATGAAATCTGCAAGATTTTTGCTTGCTTGTACTCCTTGCCACTTGTAAAATATTGACTCAGACCAGGGCTGCCAATGCTGGGTGTTTCCCCCCAGATCTGGGGTTTTCAACAACCATCTGGGTTTATATTTTGTAAATAGTTTATAATCTGGGTTTTTTCATACCTCAAATAAATAAATTCTTGAAAATAACTCATATTTATATACATGTGTTTAAAATAACTTTTTAAAATTCTAACTTAATCTTCAAATAAGCTTAGATTAGTCATCAATTAAATGTTGAATCTTGTATGATACATGTACTGTTGTAGTACTAGTTATAACCATGCAAAAATGTTGGCGGGAAATCGATACCACCAAACTCGTATAAAAGTTAATTTTATCATCAAAATTTTTGTCTCATTAATAATGAATTGTTTACTCTTTCAAGAGGAATTGAAAAAGAAAAGGAGTAATTATTGTGATCTACATATAAAAGTAAGTAAAATAGTTGTATTTCTATTTAAACTTGATATTGTTATAATCTGGGTTTTTTGCGTGCCTGGTCTGGGGGTTTCATTAAAATCTCATTGGCAGCCCTGACTCAGACCTTTTAAACCTACATCAAGTGATTAGATAAAATGGAGAAAGGAGATATACCTTTCTCTTGAACGTGGTATTTGTTGGAGATTTATGTGTTCAATTGTTTAAGGCTTTTCTCGGCAGCTACTGTTCATAGAAAATATGGGATATGGAAAAGACAGGATGTCCGTAAAGTCTCTATCTATTTTGTTAGATTGTTTAAACAAAAATAAATAGGGACTTTATGGACACCCTGTAATACTGAAAATCTTTTTTTTTTACTTAAAGACAGTTAAACGCTAATGAACATTGAATTGAGCCAAGCAGAGTAATTTGTTTCTTTTGACCTACCGTAAAATCAAAATGGAGGACTTTTGCATAGGGTTGCAGTTAAAAAATATCCAAGAAAATAGTTAAAAATGTTTTATATTTGCTTTGGATTGTCTTAAAATATTTTTCTTTTAATTTTTAGATGAAGCATTTTCACTATCATTATTACATTACTAGTTTAACTCTTATTATTGTTGCTTTTTATCACAATATACTCTGGGTCGATCTTTGACTGCTAAAGAAAATAGCACGAAACTGGGAATAAAGAAGTAGCCTCCAACAAGATTTGAACTCAGATCTGACACCTTGAGAGCCAATCTTTCATGGACATTACCTCAACCATTTCGGCCACAGAAATATCAATGAGTCATTCTGATATCTTTCCTTCTTATTCTCTACATCATCTTTGTTTTGTTACCAAGTAATAGTAGAGCTATGAGATCAATTTTGAAAAATCAAATATGAAAAAGAAATGTGGTTCGACTTACATAAGCCCAGTATTGTTATTTAACAGCCACACCCCTTTATAATATTAACTCATGTTTGAACTAGTACAGTAAGTTAATTCCCTTTGTAAAATACCCCTTAATCTGTACTTTATGAAATGATATAACTTTCAAGTTTGAACATTGAGTTGGTTTTTTGGTTGATTTTTATGTCCATACCTACCATAATCTCATTAACCTTATCTTCCAAGAGTAACCAATTACAGAAATTAGAGGAACTTTATCTTCTTAAAAAAGAACCCCTTTTCATGCAATATCTCTCGTTTTTTTGTTGCATAAAACATTTATCGACAAAAAACATTTTTTTCAGAAGCAAAGGGAAAAGTTTTGTCAGCAAAATGAAAAAAAGTATAAGAATATCTTTTTGTTATTTTTGAGATCAACATTAAAAAATTCTTTAAAACTGAAAATCTTTCAGCTGATGTCAATTGTACAAAAGTTGTAGCTATTCTTTAAACTGTTCGCGGTCCATTCTGTCATCCCAATGGCATTTTTGACGGCTTGAAAATATTTTCTTACGCCTTTGCAAATTTGACCATTTATCAGTTTGGAATGTTTTTCATTCAAAAAATAAATCAAATAAATAAATAATAGTAGCATTTTACAGAATTGTTTTGTTTAAAAAGCTTTCTCCCGAGAATTTTTCCAAGAATGTAAAAAAATTGTTCCTTGCAAATATCCTTGAACTGATTTTATTGAGTTAAAAAAATGTTTTTTCAAAGTAAAATTCGTCCATAAAGGAGACCAAGTCACAGTTGGTGGATAGCGAAAGATATGCAGCTATCCTTGTCATATGTAAGATGGAGGATGCTTAATCACAAAGGAATCATGGGAACAGAACACCAATGGTGATGGGCAAAATCACGGCTGCTGGAAGACAGAAGAAAAAGAAACACAGTGGCAGAAGACTTTTCTTTCTTTCTTTCCAAAACTAAATGCAATTTCAGGTCTCACTCATTGTGTTGTGCTGCCTCCACTTGGCCATTTATGGTTGTGGTTGCAATGGAACCAGTTTGTTTCAGATATATTAGTCTATCAGAAAAAATTCCTCATCCAGATGAGTTCCACGAGAAGCTTCGCTTGGTTTTGTTTCACTCGAGAATTGGTCCAATGGAAAGGTTTCTGATCTAGTCCTGAAACAATAAAACATTAACATATTAAGAAGCAAGCTAAGAACGATCAGTGGGAGACAAAATAAGATTCATTATTTCTCTGTTTTTATTTTTGTTAGATGGTGTATTATAAATCATTATTATTTAAATTTTTACCTTCATCTTAAAGCAACTAATAAAATTTAAGATGAAGGTAAAAAGTAGTCATAAAAATTTAAATAATAAAGATTCATTATCTTTTATATAAAATTCAAACAGAACATCATGGGAACAGAACACCAAATCAACAGTTAAAAAATGTTGTATTCACATGCAAGGGTCAATCAATAAATTCTTAGCCTGACAGTTATTAGCTGTAATTTTCACAGTATAATGTTTGACTAGTCTTTCTTTCATCTTATTTCTGTTGCATTTTATTATAATTCTCAAGTCGATTTTACATTTATTCCATGACCATTAAGGAATATAGCTTATAGAATATATGGCTTATTTTACCGTAGCAGGTGAAAGCCTTCATGGCCAAATTGGTAACAGTGTAGTTACGATAAAATAGGCTCCCAAATATAAGGGATGCGAGTTCAAATCAACCTGGAGGCTTATTTCTTTATTTCTGATTCATGCTGCTTCTTAACAAACGTAGAATAACGACTTGAGAGTTGTGATAAAAAGCAACAGAAATTAAGATGAAAGAAAAACTAGTCAAAAATTAATAACAGGTCTGGTTGGTCACTCAATAGAAACTGTCACATGACCAACGTCTTGCTGTGTTACGGGTGATCAATTAAAAAGTTATTTCTCTCACCTTTTATTACTAAAAAAAGTCTGAATTTTCAAAAAACAAGCACAAATGCTGCCAGACACATACTAAGGGATCAATTTAGCATAAACTTACATTGCAAATTGAACTTGGCCTGTATACATGATGCATACATAGCCAGCCAGTCAGCCAGACCAACTTAAAAATTGAAGAAACTTATGTTGACAGTTTTGATTGATGGTTTCTAATGACAATGCTTCATCTAAGAAATTTGAAGCCAAGTGAAATTTTATGTTCTCAAGTTGTTTTGTGAGGATGCATTTTCACAATTACAAATACTTTAATGGACTTTCATCTATTTTTGTTGCTTTTTATCACATTATCTTATTTTTAACCAAAAAATTAATTTTTACTCTTAGAGCAAAGGTTCTCAATTGGGGTAGAATTTGTTCCCTTAAGGTTTCAGGCAGGAGCTTGGCAGATCCAAACGTTTGGAATATTGATCTTTAGGCACTGCTAGCATAAACTACATTTCCTTTTAAAAAATAAGTCCAATGTATTTGGGCTAATATCAAGAAGATAAAAGATTTTCAATATTATATGCATATTATTTGGAATGCATTTTTTGAGTCCGACAATCGTGGAAGTGGGGAATGACATTCTGAAATATGGTGAAAAGGATGCATTGGCAAAAATGGTTGAGAACCAATGTCTTAGGGAAATAAACTAAACTTGGATTGGTCTGGCACAAGGTCTAATCAAAATTGTATTCATACAGTCATAGATATTTCACTAAGCCTAGCTTATTAGAAACTGTCAACCAGAACTGTCACCAAAACTGTCAACATAGGTTTCTTTCGGTTTTCAAGTTGATCTGCCTGGCTGGCTAAGTATGTATGTATGTATCATATGTACAGGCTGCACCAGTGGAGCTAGAAGGCTGAAAATTTCAACATTTATTCCTTATTATGCCTAGAAAGATTTTTTTTCTTCTGTTTTTGAAAATTCCCCCCCAAATAGGTTTTTAGTGGGGGGATTCAATTTGCAAATTATGCTAAATTGATCACTAGTTTTGAGTTCACTTGTTTTTTGAAAATTTTTTGCCCAACAAAATGCAAGAGAAGTAACTTATTCATTGATCATCCCCAATATGGCATGCTGCCAAAAGACGTTGGTCACACAACAGTTTCTATTGACTGACTAACCAGACCTGTTCTGCTTTTAGGTTGAATAAGAAACGTATTTTTTCTGTGATGTGTGATACTATGGGATGGCCAAGGGTTAATAGGATTAATAGTAAAAGAGATATTTGAAAATTCCTAAGGAAAATACTTTTGTTGAGAAATGCACTAGATTTTACAAGTACATAAGTGTTACATTGAAAGTTGTATGACAAATTATATAAGCATGAATTTGACGTGTGCATAACAAGTTGGTTATCGAAATATGTACTTTTGGTTGAAATTTGAGAAAACAAAAGGAACAAGTGTCACTATCAGAATTTTAGCCGAGGGAGGTTAAGAAAGGTTATAAAGCGGAAATGGAAACATGTTCTGCACTGAAATTACACTTATCGACCTTATCAGAATCCTAAGCGACGTGTTGTCATATTGATTTTGGGACAATGGAGAAAAGTGGAAATCTCTTTTGGTAAACAAGATGTCAAAACCAGGTGTACTCCCAGAATAATAGAAATTAAAGAAGGTGTTAGTAAAAATAAAATCTCTTATCAGAAGGAAAGGCTGATTAGTGGAAATGAGGGAGATATTCTGAACTAAAATTAACTATACCCTCATACCATCAGACCCACCCTCGTATGGAAGCGATTATCATATAAGAGGTGGGTTTGGGACTCTTCAGTCAGTGGGCGCAGAAATTCTAGACCAGCAGAACCTATGAGATACGTGTTCTCCAATTGACTGACCACCCGTGAGGATCGTAGCTTTTGCTGAAGTACTTGTCTTCAACTCCGAATTACCAAACCAGTAAAGAAGCATACAGAAGAACCAACTCTGTCGCGAGTCGCTCACTGCTATATGATCTTCGATCCATACAAGAAGGCCACCCCAAATAGATATCACATTACCTCAATCAAAAGGGAAGGGTTTCTATGATTGTAGCCTTTGAGGTATTAAACTTTATATTTGTTGATTTAAACCAACCTGTTGTCGTTTATCCAGCTACCTTTTATTTTTTTATGTGTGACACCTTTTGTCAAAAAAATGAATATGAATTTACAATAAACTATGAAAATGAAAAATATTTTCAATTTCAGTGTTCTAGATGTTATAAAATATTAAAATTCTAAAACTTCAAAATTAAAAAAAACAACCTTAAAATTAACATTTTTATGAACATAGTTCTGCCTTGTGTATTGGTGTATGCCTTCTGATGTACATGTTACAGATTTTTAGACAATTTTCAACAACCTGGCTATATGAATATGAATTTATTTAATTTTTTAATTTATTTTAAACAAAGTGTTTTGGACCGATTGATTTTGATAACAATAACTGTTTGATAACATTATCCATGATTATAATGAACAGCCTCCTCTGTATTAATTTTGTGCAGAATTAAAAAAAGGCTTATGATAAAAACAAACAGTTTTCCCTTGAGAAGATTAAAATAGAGTTGGGCTTGTTTGGTATTTAATTTGAAACTTAAATTAGCAGGTCTGGTTAGTCAATCGATAGAAACTGTCACGCAACCATCATCTTTTGGCAGCATACCATGTTGGGGGTAATCAATTAGAAAAAAATGGAAAAAAAAGTGATCAATGAATAAATTACTTCTCTCGTAAAACACGAGAGAAGTAATTTGGCAGTGTTCACTAAAAAAAGTGTAAATTTTCAAAAAACAAGCGGACACAAACTAATCAAATCAATTTAGCATAAACTTACATTGAAAACTGAACCGCCCACTAAAAACCTATTTAGGGGTTATTTTTAAAAGAACAACAAAAAAATGTTTTTTCTAGACATAATAAGGAGTAAATGTTTGAATTTTCAGCCCTTTAGCTACATTGGTGTGGCCTGTATGCATGATACATACATAGTCAGCCAGCTAGCCAGACCAACTTAAAAACTGAAGAAACCTATGTTGACATTTTGGTTGACGGTGTCTAACATGTTTTAATGGCTTAAGGTTTGTGATTAATGAAAGCTTTCGTTTTGTTAATTTCAATTTGGAATTAAGTGCTGACCTAGCAAAGATGAGGATTAAACAGCGTCCCATATCTGCCCCCCTCCCTCCCCTTAAGATAATCTGTTTTGTGAAGCAAAACTGTTTGCATTTTAATCTTCTGTGTTGTTACTGTTTTTCTTTTTAAGCTGGTCTGGCTGGCAGGCTGTCTACAGGCCACACCAATGGAGCTAGAGGGCTTAAAATTTCAACATTTACTTCTTATTATATCTAGAAAAAACGTTTTTTTGTTTGTAGTAGTAACTAGTATGCATCATTTAATGAACATCGTTTGGTAAATAAGACAGTTCATTATGGTCCACATGTTCGCCACATTAATTGAACTTTGTTCAGTAAATCCGAAGTCAGTTCGGATGGATCCACGTGTTCGTTAAAGCTGAAATTCGTTATATAAGTAAAAGTAAATATGCTAGAAATAATGGTAAGATGAAAGAGGAAACACAGAAAACTCTGATTCCAAACCAGGAAAGTCCAGCACCTCATCCAGCATCAGGAGAGGCGCGCAATGGACACAGTAGGGTTACATGTTCCCGAAATGTATGGTTAACAGGACTCTGGTGAAGCTTTGATGGGCCTAGCAAGCCAGAAGTGGATTATAATAAATTGAAAAAGACAGATGAAATAACGAGACCGCTGTCACCACCTCAACATAACACCTGAGTACAATTTGAAGATTAAAGATATACATATATATTGTTCCAGGAATTTCAAAATGTTATCTATATATAATTCACTTTAATTATAATAAATACACCTGTAGAATTTAATACATAGTTATAAAGTTATGATAATACCCTGAATCTAAATAATAAAATAAAATTACATACTAAATCTAAGTAACAAAATAAAATAAAACTCAAATAAAACAACATCCATATACTAAATAAATTTGAATAAGACTATAAATCTACACAGTAACATATATGTGGAACAGTTGTGTAACGATCAACACAGCTAGGGGAACCCATGGTAACAAACACCTGTACTGTTTTGTAATTTCCTCGAAACGGGTCCATGGGAAAACAGCTGATGATTCCCTGTATAAAATGTAATCTACATAGTAGGATTTAAAGATTTAAAAAATAATAAAAAGTATTAAAATCAACATGGAAAACCTTTAACAGAATACATTGATGGGGGTCGGAA
>VCCN01002354.1:4309702-4322251 GCA_006491835.1 Architeuthis dux | reverse complement strand
CATCACTGTCCACACAATATCTCCAAAAGTTCTCATTAAATTACGATGACATTTTGTTGAGGGCTGGACAATAGGCTACAGAAGAAATGATTACATTTTTGGGAGGATTCATGCAATTTTCTTCCGTTGGCAGAGATTCGTGCTCTCTGAGTGCTTTCTAGTTTTATATGAGGGTAGGTTTGTTTACAGAGTGATTGCTATCATTAAGCTATAAGATAGGCAGGGTTATCATATCAAAATATAAACTAGAGACATGTAAGAAGACAAAAATACAAAAAATGTTTGGTGGTACCAATTTCTGAAAATATCGGTGTTGGCCCCTGGACTAAGATATGCCACTGGATTTAAATAATTGTTATATTGGCATAATTGAATTTCTATCTGATATCCATATATCTAACTACAATTGGAGTGTATCGCGATTACTCGACAACAGGCCATTGTACAAAGTTGACATTCGCCAGATATATTAGTCAGCTCATAAGGCAGTGCAATGTCAAGTTAGAAGTTGTTTGCATCAGCAGTTCTTGAGAAATCTAATAAAAATAAATAAAAAATTAAAGATTATATAGAGCTTTCTTCATATTTTCCATAAATTATCTGACTTGACTTCTGCTCTTTAGAATTATCTAAATTTAGTAGCCAAAATACTTTGAAGCCATAGTTTCGTATAACGGATCTAAATATCTAAATTGGCAACACTGAAGAGAAGTAGCTAAAATACTTTGAAGTCATAGTTTCGTATAACGGATCTAAATATCTAAATTGGCAACACTGAAGAGAAGTAGCCAAAATACTTTGAAGTCATAGTTTCGTATAACGGACTGAAAATTATGGCACCATAAAGTCTGTCTCCTTCCAAATATGCACCTTTGCCCTAGTTTATAACATTTCAATTACTTAACATATTATTTTGTTAATTAATCACTGCTACCCACAACACTGGTTTATTGCTGGGTTTAGGTTATTCATGTGTTCTGACATTTATATGTATCTATCTATGTATTCAATTTTCAATGTAAGTTTATGCTAAATTGGTCAGCAGCATTCACGCTTGTTTTTTTAAAATTTGGACTTTTTAATGCCCAACAAACAATGAGAGAAGTAACTTATTCATTGATCACCTCTTTTTCCAACTTTTTAATTGATCACTCCTAACACAGCATATATGGTGATTCATAATTTCACTTGGAATGCTAGTTTTTATATTTTTTCTTCACAGCCATATCATTGGTATCGAATGTGCACAGATCCAATCCTATTAAATGTGTTCAATAATTCACAAATATCCTGGTCTCCAGGTATTATGGAAATTTCTCTCAAACTCTCTAATTGAATAACATTTCATGCCTTTTATTCTGCATGTTAGAAACTGTCAACCAAAACCGTCAACATAGGTTTCTTCAGTTTTTAAGTTGGTCTGGCTATGTATAGATGTATCATGCGTACAGGTTGCACCAATGGAATTAGAGGGCTGAAAATTTTAATATTTGTTCCTTATTATTTCTAGAAAAAACGATTTGTTTTTTGAAAATTCACCCCCCCAAATAGGTTTTTAGTGAGGGGTTCAATTTGCAATGTAAGTTTATGCTAAATTGGTCCCTTATTTTGTGTCTGGCAGCATTCACGCTTGTTTTTTGATAATTTGGACTTTTTTTAGTGATGACTGCCCAACAAAAGGCGAGAGAAGTAACTTATTCATTGATCACCCCTTTTCCAAATTTTTTAATTGATCACCTCCAACACGGCATGCTGCCAAAAGACATTGGTTGGATTACGGTTTCTATTGAGTGATTAACCAGACCTCTTACTATATAAACCCATTCATGCACAGGCTCACCTTTTCAGAGGAAGGAAATAATACATATCCAAAAAATAAACAGAATGTTGATTTATCTACAATATTTTGTGTTAAGTAAGTATTCTCGTGTTAGGCTGAAGAGCGCTTATCGACTTCTGGTAAATGCCACTGTTTACGTCCTGGGTGACAGAGACGCTATGTTGTTTTTAGGAGGCAAGACACGAAGCACATTGTTGCAAATACATATGAATAAATGAGTTTGTGAGTACCTATTTGTTGCATTTTAAATCCGTTGGTATCTGTCATAATCATCTGTACATATTGGAGGTGAGAAAATTGTGCAAAGCTAGACTTCACACAAATGAAGGTTATGAAGACCTTAAGAAAATTGGATTACATAACAACGCTTAAACAGCGAAAGAAGTAAATGCAAGAATCACTGTCTCAAATATCTGTTGTTCTCCCTCTATTCTTGTTGCTTAATTACTTTTACGATATCCTTCACCCCGGTCCTCTCTCGGATCCATATTTATCTTTTTCTATCACTAAACACATGCATAAGCATACATATATAAACATATATCCATTTGCATATATAAGCTTGTCTTCATCTACTTAGTATGTAGACATTTACCCTCAAAAACCCAAACCCATATACTTATACTCAGGTTTCTTGCAGAGAACTCAGCAGGAATAAAATAAAATGGATGGGGGATATGAACAACATAAAAGCCATGAAAGAAATGACAAAGAAGAAAAGAAAGAGAAAACACGATGGGAGTCAAGTTCACCAGAGAAGTCAGTGTGCCTGCATTCGTTGAAAGATGAGCCTTTGAAGATCCTGTCATATCCTGCTGCTTTCCAGAAAAGTAGATTGCCAGAAGGTAAAGCCAACACATCAATATGTGTGTGTGTGTGAAACTGTCAACATGGGTTTCTTCAGTTTTTAAGCTGGTCTGGCTGGTTGGCTATGTATGTATGTATCATATGTACAGGCCGCACCAATGGAGCTAGAGGGCTGAAAATTTAAACATTTACTCCTTTATGTCTAGAAAAAAAATGTTTTACCCCCCAATTTACAATGTAAGTTTTTGCTAAATTGGTCCCTTAGATTGTGTCAGGCAGCATTCACGCTTGTTTTTTGAAAATTCACCCCTTTTTTTAGTGATCATTGCACAACAAAAGTCGAGAGAACTAACTTATTCAGTGATCACCCCCAACATGGCATGCTGCCCACAGACATTGGTCACATGACAGTTTCTATTGAGCAACTAACCAGACTATATATATATATATATATATAAATAAATAAAGCCAACAGATCAATACCATGCCTATCAATTTAGTCAGTCATCAATACATTACTTAGAATTTTAAATATATGTGTATACTGTTTTTCAGTCAGTTTTCTTCATAGCCCGCCAGAGTGGAAAACATGGCCGGCAGTTTCATGTAGGGCAGTCCCTAGGTAGCAGCAAGGAGAAGTCACCCAGGGCGCCAAGCGCTGGGGAGGCGCCCATCACGTGTATGAGAATGTTGGACTTTCCAAATACAAATGGAAAAATAGGAAAATAAACAGAATAAAAACAGTCAAAATAAGAAAATTCCCTGATGTGAAATCAGATTTTTCAGGAATATCTGACAGTTGAATATTTTCTGTTATGGTGGACATAAGAGAAACAATTTGCAAAGAAATCTTCATGACTTTTTATTTGTATATTTTTTTTCCTCACTGTAAAACATAAATAAATAAACAGGTCTGATTAGTTACTCAATAGAAACTGTCACGTGACCAATGTCTTTTGGCATCATCCCATCTTGGGGGTGATCAATTAAAAAAATTGGAAAAAGGGTGATCAATGAATAAGTTACTACTCTTGCCGTTTGTTGGATCATTAAAAAGTCTGAATAAACTAAGGGATCAATTTAGCATAAAGTTTCATTGTAAATTGAATCCTGGCCCCATAAAACTTATTTTGGGAGGAAATTTAAGAGGAAAAAAAGTCTTTGTAGACATAATAAGGAGTAAATGTTTAAATGTTCAGCCCTCTAGCTTCACACACACACAGATTGAAAGATAGATAGCCATCCAGCCAAAATCACTTAAAAACTGAAGAAACCTATGTTGACAGTTTTGGTTGACAGTTTCTAATAAGATGATACTATACTTTAAAAGGCATTGAAGTTCAGAATGCCCAGGGCACTAAGAACCAAGGGCTGATCCTAGGTTCATGTATTGGTGTTTGAGTGGCTGACTATTATAGTAGACATCAAGATACAGAAGGCACTTCAATGTTACAAATTTTATCATAATTTCATATACATATATACAGCAACATGGTGTGACCAAAGAGGGTCATGGGTAGCATGATCAAAGGACACATCTCTTATATGACATGATTGAATGAAGACACTATAGGTCAATAGGCATGTGACCAACTAAGTACACATCACAAATCATGTAGCAAAAAAGTACATGTGCTGATGAGGATTTAGCTAGGGAATGTATATATAAAGCAACGATTAAGCATTTGCGGGGCATTCATGCTCAGGGATCATTTGCAGTGCATTATGCCCTTCAAGGGATCAATACTTTAGGCATGTGAGTTGGGGCAGTGCAAATACATTGTTGGAGGGTGTCAGAGAAATACTAGTTGAAAATTAATAATAATTGTTTGTCTCCTTCTCTATAGAAATTCCTCTTTCACAAGCTAATATTGTATCCACTAGTTAATCACCACTATTCACAACAGACCGGTTTAAACACTTTTGCTGGGTTTAGGTTATTCAGGTGTTCCGACATTTATATGTATCTATGTATCCGGACTTTGCCCAGCCCTAACCGTTCATAGTAGAAACACACACACACACTCCCATCAATGAGTAGGAAAATGTTGTTTTTCCCGGTTTTGGGTGTCATAGAAAAATTCTATTTTTCGAGATTTTACAAGTTTATTAATTTATCTTGATAGAAAAATAAAATAAAAATAAAAATAAAAGATTACATCTGGAAATTGCAGAAGGTTGGGAATTCAGGCAGAGAAACAAATAGAAAAAAATATCAGTGTTCTTTATATAAATCTATACATAAAATATCACCCATAAATAAGTACACCCCTACCACTTTTTATAGTAAGTTAATTGTCTTCTAAACCAAATATAGCAGGATTTTATTATTTCTAGTAGAACATTACACAATCAAAATGGATATTATCAGGTATTATTTATGACCAAACTCTACAGCATTGAAATTCTGTTGCCAAAAATATGAATATATTGCTGTCCAAAAATTAGTATGCCCATATTTTTGCAACAGTTTGGTCATAAATAATACCTGATAATATCCGTTGTAAGTCTTCCAGAAAAGAAAAAACGTAATAATTTACTTTAGACCTGATATCTGAAACTGATTTTGATATATCTCGTAGCCATATACGCTACGGCCTGTTGCCATGACAATGAAAGTAGGTGTTAACCCCCAACACCATTACCTAGCATGCGGGTGAATCTATAGTTACAGACATAGAAATAAACAGAACAAAAAGGTTCCCAGCAGAAAACGGTTCAAATAGAGAGAGAGTGGCAATTAGTTGTTTATTAGGACCTTAACTCCCAGACAACTGATTTTTAATTTAAAAATTTTTTTTTAATCCAAACTATAAAATTCTTAAAAACGTTATATATTTTCAGTAATTAGGTGCCCAAGAACCTGGATAACAATTTTCATTCTAATCGGTTCAGCAATTCCAAAGTTCAATATTTTTTGCATGTTGATATATGGTTATTTACATATAAAATGTAAATAAACAATCAGATCGACCATAACTCACCATTTTTCAATTCCTGAGGTCTTTGTCAACATTATAGCCAAATTTCAGCAAAATCAGTCAGGATTTGATAAATTTTCTCAATTGTAAACAAAAATAATGTTTTGGCTTATAAAAATGTAAACAAATAATCGGATCTGCCATAACTCACAATCCCCCAGACAGAAACTCTCCACAAGCCTAAATAAAAGATTTCATTGAAAATATATTAAGGAATAACAAAGTTATCCAATTGAGAAAAAGGAATGATAGTTCCTGGCTTTTTTCCCGCAGGGTACAAAAATTCACACTGTTCATTATATAGCTAGACAGATGGCGAAAATCCAATATGATTCAATGAACACGACATCATACATAATGACTTTAATTTGACAGCCAGTCATGCCGATCAATTATCTTGGTAATAACAATAATTGGTAATCTTTGCTTTGACATACATAAACCTATGGCAGTGTTTAACCAGCATAGATAGAGAGGGTCCAAAAGTCATACAAAGATTTTTTTAAATATAATTTTTTTATTAAAAAAGTATAATCAAACAACATATTCATCAGAAATTAACGCAGTAATGAAATTAAACACATGTCTTTATCAGATTGAGCACCATGAACTTATAAAGGTACAACAGAAACAGTGCATCCGACGTACCAAATCGAGAAGCTTATGTGTCGCAATCTGACATAAGTTTAATTTCATTATCGCGTTAATTTCTGATGAATATGTTATTTAATTATACTTTTAATTAAAAAAATTTACTTTATAGAGCCTATGTATAACTTTTGGAACCACTCTATGTTTATGTACATAAAAGCAAAGATTACCCAATAATTTTCTTTACCTGTAAATAACATGAAGCCAAAATCAACAACTCTGATAAGATATTACCTGTTAATGGTTTACATAGCGCATCATTATAATGTTATGATAGTAGAATATTGTCTTAAGCCGAACATACAATCCGCCACTTGCAACAGATGTTGTACAGTAAATAAACTGATTGGCCTCTCACTGGATGTTTTATCTCTGCTAACAAAGTTGGAAAGTCAGGCTGTGAGCCAGGAATTTAATTTCTCTACCGTTTATAGGATTGGGAATTTTTCTGAGGACTGCATTTTTGGATTTGTTTTAAAAAAAGCCAAAAATGGCCAAAACATCCAAAAATACACTAAAAAAGGTTAGAAACACATTGTCAAAAAATTGCCAGAAATGGCTAACAACTGCCAAAAATACATTAAAAGTGATCAAAAACACGCCAAAAAAAATGGCCAAAATGATCAAAATAGAGCTCAGCTTAATAGGGAAATTGGAATTAGGTTTCTATTGGGATCTAGCCGTTAAACGGTTAGTGAGATCGCTGGAAATGGTATACATATTTATTTATGTTTGTCTGTCAGTCAGTCTGTTTCTCCACACAATATCTCCAAAAGTTCTCAATAAATTTCAATGACATTTTGTGGAAGGGCTAGACTCAATTTTGGGGCGGATCCAGGGATTCTTTACAGTTATCTCCCCTGCATCATAGCTATATGTCCACACGTTCTCAATGAATTTCAATGAAATTTTCCGGAAGGATAGGCCATGGGGTAAGGAACACTTGGTTGAATTTTGAGGCAGATTTCATTTTCATACATTTATGTATTCAATCAGATTTGTCTATACAATATCTCTGAAAGTTCTCAATGAATTCCAATGACATTTAGTGTAAGAGTGGGCCATGGGCTAATAAATTTTGGGGTGGATACTGGAATTATTTTACAGTCACCTCCACTGCATTGTAGCTATATATCAACTGATTTTCATTTAGTTTTTAGTGAAAATGGTGCAGGGGCTTGCACTTTCTGAGTGCTTTCTAGGTAGGTTGGGATCAAATAGGGAATGTGGTCAAATGAGTCTATTTTGTGTTTCAATTTATACCTCCCTTATTTATTAATTTTAAAGAATCTGATTTCACAGTTATAAAGCCTATTAAATGCTCTGTTGCAGTATCAACTTCAATGATACCTTACAATCTTAGAGACAATTTATAAAAAAGAATTTATAAAGTTACGCCTTCACAAACTTCATTCTAGCAGAAAAAAATAAACGAGGTAGATAAATTTGGTTTGCAGGATTCAATAGGCCTAGTATAAGTGTATATTCAGCCCAAGTTTGGTAAAGCTAGCTTTAATAGTTTAAAAAAAAAAAAATATATATGCTGTGGGGGTCAAAGGGTTGTAGCTGTCCAAAATGTAATGCTGTAGCATTCATGAAAGAATTTTGTCCATTAACCTTCCTACTTTACCAAAACTGTCAACATAGGTCATAGATTTCTTTCAGTTTTCAAGTTGGTCTGCCTGGCCGGCTATGTATGTGTCGTGCATACAGGCCGCACCAATGGAGCTAGAGGGTTGATAATTTCAACATTTACTCCTTATTATGTATAGAAAAAGTTTTTTGTTTTTTGAAAATTCCCCCCTGAATAGGTGTTTAATTGGGGGGGGGGGTTCAGTTTGCAATGTAAGTTTATGCTAAATTGATCACTAGTTTGTGTCCGCTTGTTTTTTTGAAAATTCAGACTTTTTTAGTGGTCACTGCCTGACAAAAGACGAGAGAAGTAACTTATTCATTGATCATCCATTTTTCAAATTTTTAATTGGTTACCCCCAATGCTGCCAATTGATTGATCACCCCCAGCACAGCATGCTGCCAAAAGATGTTGGTCAGTTTCTATTGAGTGACTAACCAGAAGTTTCTTTATCTTTTGGGAAATACTATGTCACCTTTTTTCCCCCACGTAGATACTAATTTTAGCCTTCCTCTTGCATTTTAATGATACAGTTGAATATCATGACAGAATCACTAATGAAATGAAAGCGTGACTATTAGTTATGTGGAGAGTGACTAAAAATAGAGTTCTCCACTCAGTATATCATAGTCAAGCAGATCATGCAATCTAGAACAGTTCTACTCAAGGTGTGGTACACATACTGGTTCTGATATGTGAACCATAAGCTGTCAGTACACAGCCCATGTTCAAATAACATTTAAAGTATATATTACTAGATGTCGTTCTTGGCCACACTTCCTACAGTGAGTGCAAAAAGTATTGGAAACATCTAAAAAAGTTCATTGCAATATCCTTATACAGCTTCAAAATTGACAGAATTAGAAAATACAATAAATATTGAAACAAGATTGAACAATGAAAAGTTATGAACAAAAATCAGAAATCTTTGGTCCAAATTCTGTCAATTTTGAAAGTGTATAAGTATGTTAAAATAAACATTTTGAAATATATCGGATACTGTTTGCACTCACTGTATAACGTTTGAATGATGTGGCTTTGTTACATTTATCTCCTAGACTTATATATATATATATTTATTTATTTTGCCATGTGGTACTATTTGTTTATAAAATAAATCTTTTAAAAAATTTGTTAACTTTTCATATATTCATTATATTTTTCCAGTAAAGATTAACATTACTGAGAATTTTCAATTAATATTTTACTGACCATGTAGACATGACCAGGTATTGTGTATATTCAATTCCTTGCAGCTGTAGTAGACATTGTAAAAGTAAAAATTGAAGAACATAGAAGCCGTAACAGCAGGGTGGACACAGGCCCTTATGGGATGAAGTAAAAATCATAGACAAGGAGAAAAACTGGTGAATATGAACACACAACTTCGACATACAGGATATACAAAAACGGATTTGATGTGTCAAGTCCAATCGAGCATACACTCTAAACAGGGATTCCACATTTTAGAACCAGGAACACCTGATGAAGGCTGGAGGGTACACGGCTGAAACGTTGTGAACAAATGATTAATATTTTACTGATCATGTATAAATAATAATTTGGCACAGATATGCTACTAGTCCATGGTACATTGGAGAAAGACCCTTACCTGTCTGCAAGATCGGATAGTTTGAGTAACGCTGATCTAGCAGACATATTTCTTGTTTTTTCCGTCCCCTGTGGCACCCATTTTCACAGGGTGTGTCTTAGGCGAGATAGACTTCCTCAATCCTACTCTTTATGCTGATTGCTTAGCAGAGAGGCATTGAGTACCATTTTTAAAGTCTTGACTCAGCCATGGATTGAACCCACAACCTACTGAACCAGAGGTGAGCACTCTACCACTGGTCCACAGTGTAGCAGACACATTTATTGACTGCTAAAGATCAATAAGAAAAAGGTAAGAAGAGAACAATGAATGTCAATCACAAAGACAATTAGCAATCAAAAACTGATTTTATTGAACATTGGTCGGTTTAGGAGGATTCAGTATTGATTGTTATTCAAACAGTATTTGGCTTGGAACCATTTTTGGATCTGGCGTGTTGTCATGGAGGAGAGAAGACCTCAAACATCTCTTGTTTGGCTTTTGGATAATGGAGCTTTTGAAATTGAGTCAACCAGAAAAATTGAGTGTTTTCCAGTAATCTTAGATGAATCATTCTCCCGATACTGTCTGTATGGGAGATTGAGCAGGATTTGGACAGACTGATAAATTCACTGACTACAAGCTCATTTTAGAAGTCTACAGGGAGGTATGTGTCATGGAAACTAAAGTAAATGAGATTTTCCCTGCAACCAACCATAAACAATGATGTCATCATAGTATGCAACACACCCAGAAATTAGTTTGCATTACATGACTGAACAGGAAAGATGTGTAGGCGAAGTGATCTGGTAATTCCGTGTTTTACATCCGGAATAAATGTCCAATGGGACAAATGTATCTCATCATGATTTTGGTTCTTCAAAATATGAAAAGATTTTTGTTTAATAAATGAATAGTTTTTTTTCAACCATTAAATAAATATTAACATTTTTTTGGCTTTTTTTATACGCTTTTAGAAATGTAGCCATTAAGAACGTAAATAGGTTAGTTTTGAAAGGGTTAGGGCAGAGCTTATCCAGCCGGCATAGCAAAAATGATATGTATCAGATCAAATTTCAAAATCAAAATTTAATAGATTAATTGTATAAAATCAAAATTTAATTGATTAATTGTATGAGTGAGAGAATTGTTGCTAAATAAATAATGAGAAATATACTGGAAGTTTTTGGTAGCTTGCTAGATCAGTTGTGGAAAAGTATACAAATAAATATCAGCACTTCAAGAGTTGTTTTGTTGTTACCACAATGTTTCAGCCACTCTTTTCTATAGCCTTCTTCAGGTGTAGAATCCATATGCAAAGGGGTTTGGTAACAACAAAAAGAAAGAATTCAATAATCTGAGCAACTCTTGGAATGATCATTATCTCTTCTCAAAATTACAGAAGGTATCTTGAACAAAAAGAATGAGATCAATAATCAGAACAACTCTTGGAATGATAATGACTCTTTTCAAAATTACAGAAGGTATCTTGAACAAAAAGAATGAGATCAATAGTCCGAACAACTCTTGGAATGATAATGACTCTTCTCAAAATTACAGAAGGTATCTTGAACAAAAAGAATGAGATCAATAATCCGAACAAATCTTGGAATGATAATGACTCTTCTCAAAATTACGGAGGGTATTTTAAACAAAAAGAATGAGTTCAATAGTCTGAAAAACTCTTGGAATGATAATGACCTATAAAAGGTAACTTAAAATGTATGCTAATATATGTGTCTGCAACTTGAGCAGCATTATGTCCTAATTTGAAAACGTACTTGAGAATTAAACTTACTTCTTGGGTAGACACTGTTGCTGTTAAGGGCTAAAAAAAACCTCCAATAATGACAAATTATATCTCTATTTACATTACATTTGCAAGAAAATGCAATTACATTATTTTTACCGTTATTCTCTATGATGTAAACTAATGAAATTTCATGTGTAACAACCTAATAAAAACAGGTCTGATTAGTCACTCAACAAAAACAGTCAAGTGACCAATGTCTTTTGGTAGCATGCCATGTTGTGCTAATATACTCCAACTCCCCCCAAAAAGTCTACAAACTAAGTGACCAATTTAGCATACAGTTACATTGTAAACTGAACCCCCCACTAAAAACCTATTTAGGGGGAATTTAAAAAAGAAAGAAATCTAGACATAATAAGCAATACATTTTTTAATTTTCAGCCCTCTAGCTCCATTGGTGTGGCCTGTATGCACGACATAGACAGCCAGACCAGCTAAAAAACTGAAGAAACCTATGTTGACAGTTTTGGTTGACAGTTTCTAACAATATTTTCTGAATTGTGACATATGTGCCATAAAGGAATCAGCAGTTGGATAGAAAGTTTTACGTCTTGGATGGAAGATTAGAGAAATAGTTGAGAGTTGGCCAAAATTAGGGGCCCCTAATTGGCGGAGATTTCAGCAATTCCCATGATAATGAGGAACTTGGCTCTTAGACTTGAAAAATGGCCAAGAATTTCCAAAAGTGAGAACATTTTAAATGTAACACGGAAAATTATGACTTTGATTTCTGATGACTAACAGAATTGTTCTCAAAAACCAAAGACAGTATTTCATTTTATGCAAAGATTTGATTTTACAAAAGACATCTTATCCAGCGGTTCTCAAACTGTGTGCTGCAAGTATCTTCCAAGTGTCCTCAAAAAACGCAAAAGTGTATTTCGAGCCTTGAAAGTATCCAGTACAGGTATTATGTCTGTCCCACTTCACACTGAGTTGCCTATCTAGTGGTTTAATCACTAGATTTTGTGAGATCTCAACCTTTTTAGCGACAGATGAAAGGAAAAAGTGGTATGTATATTATTATGCTGATACTGAAGTTTCGTTCATTGACAACTGAAATGTTTTCATCTAATTCACTCCATATTTACAGTCTTCAATGCACAGTACACACCTTCATTACTTAAAGTTGCAGTCAGCGATACTGCAGACTGCAGCACTATCATGATATTCTGTTATCAAAGTTGCAGGCAGCAGTTCCATCCTGGTTCTCCTTCAAAGGGTCGGTAGAAC
>VCCN01002354.1:4296590-4309172 GCA_006491835.1 Architeuthis dux | reverse complement strand
TTCTTAATGGCAAGCTGACTACATGTGTACATCCTATCCAATTGTACACCATATATTATATATTTTAAATCATGGTAGGGAAATGTTAATTTTATATATAGGTGTAGTTTAACATGACACAATAGACAAACAGTGAAGAGTTCACTCCCCTAAATTTGGTGAGGATTGTTCTTGTTGTTAAGGTGGAAAAACAGAGTCAACTCCAACTTGGACTGGAGTTTGACAATATGTTCCATACCAAACTATGGCCCAATATATATCAATGTATATTCATATATTAATGGAGTGCTGACAAGTTGGCAGGTCACATAAGTCATATATATTTCTTAGTGTGCTGTCATACAATAAAGTTTGAGAATAACTGATCTTACCTGTAACCCACCAATCATTAAAGATTTGCTCTGACAAAAGGCATTGTCTTACCTGTAACCTTTCTATCATTAAAGACTAGTAAAATACCCATTGCTTTGCGAACAGTATACCTGGGGTTGGAAATCTAAACTACTGTAGTATCTGAAAGAAATTCAGGGGAGAGTAAGGGACAACAAAGCCATATTGTCAAACTCCAGGACAAATATAACAAGAAAAATAAGAACAATCCTCACCAAAAATAGGGGAGTAAACCGATATGTAAAATCCCCATTCACCTACTGTGATTTGAACTCATGAACTAGTGATCGCTAGCCTGGTGTGATACCACCAACACTAAACTGACAAGTCTTACATACCTCCAAAATTTATAGTAGAATTACGCAAGGACGTGGAAGTAGGAGCAGAGTTTGACTATGAAGCAGCCAGGCTTGTTTAATAAACTAAAACTATCCTTATTTTCCCAGTTTATAATACCAAAGTAGAGCATTGTTTTCATTTGGGTATACAATGAAACAGTAGCAGCAATAGTACACACTCAGCCATTCTCCATTAGCGAACATCTTTATTTTTCACCCCCTACACTTTTGCGTACTCCTACCTTACTTCTCTCTCCCTCTCTCCACCTGTTGAGCTCAATTCCACCTCATTTTATTTTTTCATTTTTCTTCCTTCCTCTACATACAGGTAGCCTAAATCAGATCAGACCAGCAGCCAGTGAACAGACGTACACATACAAAAGATAATTTTATCTTCATGTGTTCACATTACCCCCTTCCTCTCTTTATGACAGACTGACATGTCACAAATTATGATATAGATTTTCTTTTACAAAAGACATTGTCATACCAATAACCCTCCAATCATTGAATATTTTCTTTTACAAAAGACATTGTCTTACCAGTAACCCTCCAATCATTAAAGATTTGTTCTTACAAAAGACATCATCTTACCAGTAACCCTCCAATCATTAAAGATTTGTTCTTACAAAAGACATCATCTTACCAATAACCCTCCAATCATTGAATATTTTCTTTTACAAAAGACATTGTCTTACCTGTAAGCCTTCAATCATTGAATATTTTCTTTTACAAAAGACATTGTCTTACCTGTAAGCCTTCAATCATTAACTTGAGTATCTTTGGATTCAGCCACGTTGATTGTTTAAAGGTAAATTGACTCCAATCAACAATAATCACAAATCCATTGATCTGTGTCTCCTCATCATCGATCAGTTTTTCTAAAGTCAGTAAGATTGCACGGTAAATGGCAGCCAGTCCATACCGTGTATTGTCCCAATTGGCAGAGTAGAGCACCAAGATTTTGCGACCAAAGTGGTCATGGTGGGGTAACACCCCAGGGAGTCCGTCAAATAAAGCTTCTTTGGTGCTTGGCTCAGCAGCCTGAAATTTGCGGAACAAATTGCTGTTCTCTTGTCGGTACTCGAAATATCGCGTATACAGCTTAAATGCTTCACATACATCGAATTTTCTAGCTCGTAGAAATCGAAGAATGAACACATCGTCAGTTCGCAGGAAATCTGCAATACAAATAAACAGTAATGTAAGAAAATAAGAAAAACTTATTTTGGCAAAGAGGATGACTTAACCATCAAAAATGCATTGTATCATGAGGACTGATTTGACTGATCACTGCTAAAGAAGCTAACATTTATTTTACTTTCGTACCAAACTGTTTGAGTTTTAGTTAAAAAACAATTATTTTATTTTTTATTAAATCAAATATTGTAAATCATTTTTATTAATGTTTGACTACTATTTACATTCATTCTAATTTTTAGTTTGTTTAATCACAATTTCCGTAAGGCCGACACAGCAGTGTTATTGTTTTGATTTTATTAAAAAAAAGCGAACGATTATTTTATTATTTTATTTTTATTTAGACAAAGTATTGTAAACCACTTTTATTAATTTTTAATTACTATTTACCTTCATCTTAACTTTTAGTTGTTTTTTTAATTACAATTCAACATGGTTTTAGTAAAAAAGCTATTATTTAGCTGCCGAATAAAGACTGTAATTGGAAGTAAACGCACTCCTCGATCTGAGGCTTTATTAAACTGAAAATGTTCATTCGCCATAGAACATAATAATATTGTGTTTTTATAGTGAGCATCGCTAGATCTCAAAACGAGGCCATGGGTGGGGCTTAAACAAAATAGTTCATTGATTACAAAATACCAGTTCTGGTAAACAACATTAATTTCACATTATTCATTTACTGTAAACCATTTTACACATTGTGATCTTTTTAAAAACAACTAAAAATTAAGATGAGGGTAAATAGCAGTCAAAAATTAATAAAAATGGTTTACAATACTTGATTTAATAAAAAAAATAAAATAAAATAATCGTTTTTTACTAAAACTCAAACAGCCATTGCCGTGCCAGCTTAGTATGAAAGTAAAAAAAATGTTAGCTTCTTTAGCTGTGATCGGTCAAATCAGTCTTTATGATGTGATACATTTTTGAAAGTTGTCGTCCTACTTTGCCCTCATTTCAATCAAATTAATTTACATGTCATTCCTGTTTCCAAAAGTAACAATAAAACCAACTAGTAAAATACCTATTGCTTTGCTAATTGTATACCCAGGTGTGGAAATCCAAAGCACTCATGGGAGTTGCCTGAAGCGACCATCCCCAGCACGTAACCAAATCGTCCGACACCCAAAAGCAAGTTCAATTCCACCTCATTTTACTTTCTCACCTTTCTTCTATTCTTGACGACCAAATTCAACCGATCTCCCTTAGCAAATATATTTATGTTTCACACCCCACCCTTTTGCAGACCTCTACCTTGCGTCTTTCTCCTTCTCCCCGCCATCTTCGGTGTTTGTGCTGCAATTCCATTCTCAGAACCTCTCCTACCACTATCCTTTTCAATATAAATTTTATACGGATATATATATAAAATATCCATACAAATCTTATGTATGCGTGTGCGTGTGTGTGTGTGTGAGAGGAAACCATTTTTTTTAGTTATATAACAACAAATTTATTCAACCAAGACTTCCTTATAATGAAATTCACATTCTTTTTTTATGAGTTATCCTCAGGTCATATTTCCGTTAATTGGCGTTAATTTTTGGACAAATTGGGCGTTACTTATGGGACACCCTGTAAAAATTGTAAAGGAGTGTCCTGAATAAATGCAATAACCAAGCCTTTACATTTCATAATCATATATGTATGCATATTCCTGTAGACACCTTGTGGAGCAGAGGGCGTCAATCGTTGGGCTCAGGTGATACTGCTGTGGTTTCTGTAGTAAGTAGGTTTTATGGTGTGGAGTTGCTAGACCCACACCCAAGATCTTTTCTGTCTGAGTAACCTTCTCTCTTTAATGTCAATAATTTGATTGAAACAAAAATAAATAACACCTTATCGACTATCCATATCCCAGCAGGGACCATTCTCATTCCTTTATTCTCATTCTCATTCCTTTATTCTATCTCCAGTATTATAAATATTCTCTCTCTGTTTCGTAGCCATTGTTATTGATTTAGTCACTTAGAGACCATTAGGCCTTTCTTTTGTGGAAAGGCAGCAAGAAAACATTCTGCCAATCAAACTTAGGTAAGTTTGTCTTTGCTTTTAACACTTACATGTGAAAAACTTAATGAATCAATGGTTTCTACATAATATTCAGTGTTGGAGAATTGATTTTGTATAGTTTATGTTCAGTATTTTTGGCTCAAGATATCATAAGCACTCAGGAAACCAATAGAGTTAATATGTTCATATTTTGGTTTAAGCATTTGCAACCAAATATAGATCAAGTTTGGTATGGGCATTTGCTATCAAACCTAGAGATCAAGTTTGGTTTAAGCATTTGCTATCAAACCTAGAGATCAAGTTTGGTTTAAGCATTTGCTGTAGGGTTACTCAGTCGGTAGTGATTTGCCATTGAGTGAGTTTGTGTACTGTGTGACTATTGCATTCTCAATGACCAAGTGAGTCATTCTTCATGTTTTTTTTGCAAAACGTGTCTGTCAGCCCCCCCTCCCCCCAAGCAACAAAAATAAAATGAAAGAATAGTGAAAGATGACAAACATCGTCCATCGTATAAAAACCAAGTGGGATTTGAACAAATAAAGTGGGGGTTTGTTTTTTATTAAATAATACCACCAAAATAACTATAATATATTACCAAATTGTACATATTTAGATCAATGAGTTAACCCCTTTGAACCCTTATCGCCTGTGGTAAAGCTCAAATTAATAAATTTAAAACATTTTTTGTTTATTGACTACTGAAATGTTTTTGACTAATTCATTTAATTTTTACAGTTGATTTGCATGTGTCAGTCAAATATATTTCTTAGTGGAAGGTGAGATGGTAGTTGTGTCACCTCTTTTATCAAATGGGATTACAGTGTAGTAAAAGAGCGCTCAGCCCGAAACATCTGGCATACGGGTTCAAAGCAAAATTGTTTTAATTTGCGGTTTTCTAGCAATTCCTATCAAACCTAGAGATAAAGTTTGGTTTAGGCATTTGTAACCAAATATAGAAATCATCTTTCATGGGATTACAAAAATACAACACAAGTTATAATGGAAAAAAAGAAAGAAAAACATTCTACTTACTGACGTCTGCTCTGGTCTCAATCTGGGCCCGGACTGCATCCAGAAGGTCTGCTCGATGTTCAGGAACCTCGTGCAACTCACGTCGAGCTTTCTTGACCAGCTCATGGGATAATCCCCACCCGTATTCTGCCATTGCCATTAGAATGCTCTGCACCCAGGTGGGTGTAGAGTGGATTGACCTCCAAGGAGTGGTGGAGGAGAGCAATATGATCAATGAGAGATGGGTGGGGCGTCAGACAAAAGTTGCCCACCCAAGTTTGGTAGAAAGGAAGGGCAACACAGAGAGTATGACCAGCTCTCAGCTCAGTACTTTTGGGGGTGGCCACTGTGGCTGGTGTCCCTTACACTCTACAGTCTGAAATGATAAAAACATGAAATGCTTAAGATCTTACTTGAAGAGAAAAAGAACTTCACAAGAATCGAGATACAAAAGAATAAGAGATTCAGTGGTGAACTATTCAAGGCATCAGAAAACAACATTGGATACGACAAAGAAGTTATTGTAACACTAGCATTCCAAGGGAAATTATGAATCACTGCCACCTATATATGCTGTGTTTGGGGTGATCAATTAAAAAGTTGGAAAAAGGGATGATCAATTGATAAGTTACTTCTCTCTCTCCTTTTGTTGGGCTGTGATCATTAAAGTAGGTCTGAATTTTCAAAAAACCATTCTCACTTTCCTCTTGCTACTACTACCACAACTAGTAATGCTACTACTACTTCATTTCGAATCCCATTGAAATCAGAAATCACAGATATGGACATAAGGATGGTGCATCATTGAAAAGGTTCTTGTTATTAGATGAAGCATTGTCAGCCATTATTAATTTTTGACTAGTATTTCTTGCATCTTGATTTTAGTTGGTTTTCATTGCAACTACTCAGACCATCAGTCTACAGCAGTGTTGTAAACAGCACAAATCAGAAATGAAGAGCAACTAAAAGGAAGATGAAAGAAATACTAGTCTTCTTTTTTCAAGCCATCTTGCAACCTTCAGGAGCATCCTTGCAACCCTCGTTTGTGTTGTGACCAAAGGTTTGGGAAATAGTAAAAAACACATGGTTTGATTTTATGTTGTCTGCATCTATAGAATCTTTTATAAAATTTTGACAGTAGTCGAATAAAATATGAAATTAGGTAAAATATGAAATGTATCAGGGCTGGATTAGCCTATCTGCAAACTACACAATGGCGTAGGGCCCAAGACATTGAGGGGGCTCACAAATTGCCAAAAGACCTTGGTTACATGATGGTTTCTATTCAGTGTCTAACAAGACCGGTTTTTACTATATTTATGTTTCAATATAAACTTACTGTTCAGATCACATATAATTTTAATATGGTGAGACCCAAAATTATGGGTGGAGTAGGGCCCCAAAGTTATGGGTGGAGTAGGGCCCCAAAACTATGGGTGCCGTAGGGCCCCAAAATTATGGGTGCCGTAGGGCCCGTTGTGGTCTTAATCTGGCCCTGTGTATCATTGAAACAAAGTTCTATGAGTAACAACGTTTTAACCCTTTACCAGATCAATTATTTTCCACCCAATGTTTCATTTTAGAGTATTTAGCTCCAAATTAGATAAAATTGTAATCTAGGTTCTGGCCACTGATCTCCCGAAATTGGTGCTGCCGGGTGTAAAAAGTTCACGATAGACTCGTTCTTGCTCTAATATGTAACAAGATGCCTAAATATATTTGTTTCAGTCCAAAAATCAAAAGTTATTTTATAAGCAAGTTAACTGAAAAGAATAAAATATAGAAAACACCTCTATTTGGGATAATCCATTGAAAGGTTGTGTAGACATATTTATTCATACTAATAATGAAGATGAGAAAGAAAGAATGATGTTCAAGTCCTGGTGAAGATCAAATGATGAAATATCAAATAATTTTAATTAGCATTGGTATTGTTTTCTTTCAAGAAATACATTGATTTAGGATCAATTTTTTGTTTTGTATATGAAAACAAGTAACCATAATTGAATGATGTACTTATAAATATTGAATTTGCAGTCACATAGAAAAAAGTAGAAACTAGCATTCCAAGGGAAATTATGAATCACTGCCACCCATATATGCTGTGTTGGGGGTGATCAATTAAAAAGTTAAAAAATGGATGATCAATGAATAAGTTACTTCTCTTGCCTTTTGTTGGGCTGTGATCACTTAAAAAGTCTGAATTTTCAAAAAACAAGCGGGCATAAACTAGTGACCAATTTAGCATAAACATACATTACATATTGAACCCCCCTCTAAAAATCCTATTTAGGAGGGGGATTTAAAAAAAAACAAACATTTTCCCTACTCATTGAGAGGAGTGTGTGTGTGTGCAAAATTTCAAATTTCTACTATGAACAGTTAGGGCTGGACGAAGATATACATAGATAGATACATATAAATGTCAGAATCCACGAATAACCTAAACCCAGCAATAAACCAGTGTTGTGGGTAGCGGTGATTAACAAATCTCACTAAATGTTGGAGGGGATCCCTCAAGGAGCCAAGACCCCAGGACCCCAAATCTCTAGCTATGCCCCTGACTGTTACTATACATCAATGTTTACCCCATCACACTCGGATATTACACCTGAAGAAGGCTGGGGAATGGATCGGCCAAAACGTTGTGTTAACAACACAAACAACAAGAAGGAGTTCAATCGTCAGAAGAACTATTTGAATGTTAATGACCTTCTCAAAACTCTAGAAAATATCTATCAATATACTAGTTAGACAGTACTGATACTATCAGAGAATAATCAAGAAATATCCATAATTAATATGAACTCTTTTTGTGACTTACTAAGTGAATGAAATGCTCAGAAATACAATGAAATTTGTTCACATTTTTAGTAATGCTCTTTATAGCAATGAATCCTCAGATAGAGCCCCAAGCTAAATCCAGCCATAGAAATTTAACTGCACCTTTTTTTTCTCATTTTACTCCACTTCCTCCTTGAGATTTATGGCTTTGTTTTTCATTTTAATTGATGAAGCAATTATCCCCCCCCCCTGCACTCACAGACCTTATCTTTTACTTATATTGTAATTCTCTACCTTTTGTTAAAAAAGAAAAGAAAGAAATATTTTGCATGGAATTATTGAGGCTAGATTATGGAAGACGAAAGGAAAATAAGAATGAACAGTGTTATTTTCTTTGGTTTCTCAGTCTGTAACAATGGACTCTTCCACTTTTTAATAAAAACCTCTGATGAAATTGATTAGATGTAATCATTTATTTGCACTATTAACAGCTTTGAAGTAATGAATTATCAAGTCTCAAAGTAAGAGAATGTGAAGAAACTGCTCAAATTCCACAGAAACATGGATAGATTATTTTACCATATTCATTATGGCCCCCTGTATATATATATATATATATTAGCCTTTTTTTTTTTTTAAAGCTAACGTTTAGATAGATATGGTTTATTTTGTAAAAAGAATCATCTTATAGAAATTCAAATATATCCATGAATTTTTTTCACTGCACTGGGAATGACTAGAAAGAGAAGGTGAGACAGAAAAGGAGAAAGAGAAAGTGAAGGATAAAGGTACAAATAGAGAAAAAGACAGTAAAAAGAAGAAAGACAAATCAAAGAGAAGGGGAAGAGAGGGTTTTATTGATTTCTTTCTTCTTCTAAGAATGAATCATAAACGCAATAACAACGACATTCACATAAAATAGATGCAATTGTCAGTAACTGATTTTATCTGATTCAAAAAGTTGAGAAAGATTTCTTTTTGGCTTTTAGAGAGAAAACAAGAAAAATATTAAAATCTCAGCAGCCATCCTTGAAAAATTCAGTAGATATCTGTAATAGTAATCCCTTATTTGAAGTGTTTTAGGAAGGATTTTATATATTAACAAGCCTGGCTGCTGCAGGGTCAAACACCATTTCTAATTCTATTCCGACTGAAGATGATTACTGCAACATTTGTATTGTATATATAATAAATAAATTTGTAAATATATAAGACGTGTCAGTTTAGCTCAGTTGGTAAGAGAGATGCCTACCAATCACTTGGTCGTGATTTCAAATGGTAGGGAAATATTAATTTTATATATCAGTTTGGTTTAATTTGACGTGAAAGACAAACAATGAAGAGTTTACTCCCCTGAATTAAGTGTGGATTAGTTCTTCTTTGGGGGTGGGGGGTGGAGGGGGTCAACGCCAAGTTGGACAAAACACGGAAAGGATTTTATATATCAATAGTTAGATACAGCATGAAAGGATTATGAAATCTATGTAATTGTCATAGATATTTATCAAGCTTAGCTTAGTCTGACAGAGTGCCATAAGACTGGCATCAGCTGCTTTGTCGTGTTCTCCTTAATCTTGTCCACGGTCTAAATCTCTTTGGGAAAAGCCAGAAATTACAAGGAGCCAAATCTGGACTGTAGGAAAGAGGGGCTGATAGACCCTGGTGATACGTTATTTTGCAAAGAAAACCATGCACAAGATGATAAGAATGGACAGGTTTGGTTATTGTGAATAATTATTACACAAGCTCACTCAATGGAGTCTCACTGACGACTGAGTAATACCACGGGAGAATGTCTGTTCATGCATGTGCAATAAGGTGCCTTCTGATTGGTTGCCAAATTACATCATGCTACTAACTGGTTTTCGAGATATTCAAAATGCCTGGATACTTCCTGCACAGATCTTTTATGTGCTTATGTATAATTGTCTGACAGAGAATGCTCTTAAAGAACCAACCAGATCAGTTAATCACAAAAGATACTTTACCCTGGGAAATGCTGAGTTGTCTTGCTTGTGCAATGTAAAACAATATGAGAGCTAAATAAAATTTTTGATTCATTAATTAAGGCTTTGGAGATCAGCTTAAAGAAGATAATTACTCCAATATTAATTATAAGATTTAATTTATTAAATCACTGCTACCCACAACACTGGTTTATTGCTGGGTTTAGGTTATTCATGTGTTCTGACATTTATATGTATCTATCTATGTATCCAGACTTTCCCCAGGCCTAAATGTTAATAGTAGAAACTTGAAATTTTTCACACACATATACACACCCCTTAAGGAGTAGGAAAAATGTTTTTTTTAAATTTTTTGAAAATCCCTCCAAATAGATTTTTAGAGGGGGGGTTAAATATGCAATGTAAGTTTATGCTAAATTGGTCACTAGTTTGTGCCTGCTTGTTTTTTGAAAATTCAGATCTTTTTTAGTGATCACAGCCCAACAAAAGGCGAGAGAAGTAACTTATTCATTGATCACTCCTTTTCCCAACTTTTTAATTGATCACCCCCAACACAGCATATATGGGTGGCAGTGATTCATAATTTCCCTTGGAATCTAGTTAATTTTGCTATCAAAAAAGTCATTATCTGAATGAATAAAACAGATAAGATGGCAACTGATATTTCATTGAGTGAACTATTTCTAGAAACTTGGTATGAAGTCCAGATAATTGATAAGGAGGAGCATTGTTGGGGAGTGTAGTGAGGAAGTTGAAGGAAGCAGCATATATCGGCTTGTCAGCCAAAGGCTAGCACGAATTTCAACACCATGTGGTTTTCTTTGCTTTACAAAGCAGGTGTTGGACAACACCCATGTCCATAGTTTCGGAATCACCTGAGGGCTTTGTTGGCAATATGATTAAGTCTCTGGACCTAGCACTGCAAAAAAATGGATTGTTGCAGTTGGTATATTAATGGCCATAATTCTTTCTTCTTCTCTGCTCAACAGGGACAGGAGATGGAATTCTTTGTTTAACAAAGAAAAGAACTGGGAACACTTCAATGTTAACAGATTATGGAACAAGCTGACCAGCACTCATTGCTAAAAACAGGTCACTCAATAGAACGTCACTTGACCAACGTATTTTGGCAGCATGCCATGTTGGGGTGATCAATTAGAAAAAAAAATTGTTACTTCTCTCACCTTTTGTTGGGCAGTAATCACTAAAAAAAAGTCTGAATTTTCAAAAAAACAAGCTTGAATGCTGCCAGACACAAACTAAGGGATCAATTTAGCATAAACTTACATTGCAAATTGAACCCCCCACTAAAAATCTATTATGTGGGGAAATTAAAAAAAAAGAAGTTTTTTCTAGACATAAAGAATTTCAGCCCTCTAGCTCCACTGGTGCGGCCTGTACAAGCGATACATACATAGTCAGCCGCACCAGCTCAAAAACTGAAGAAACAGTTGGCATTGCTGTTAACATTTAAATACTGTTTTTGCTTTGCACTACCAGAGAAAGAGACTCTTATTCCTTACGGATATTACATATGTATTACACCCAGTGATGGAAATGGGTTTTAGGAACTAGGTAAATGGCAGTGGTTCCCAACCTAGCCTAGGGGTCTGCAGGCCCTGGGTGTCCACGGTTCTCAATAGGAGTTCACAAAGGTATTACTGGGGATCCATGAGTTTGTTGAATAGGCAGACCTTAGGTCAGTGGGAAAATTCATTTGAATAAAAGGGTCCCTGGTTATGAAAAGGTTCAGAAGCACTGGTATATGGTAAGGCTGTATCTAGGATTTATGCTTGAGGCTCACAGAGGTGTCCATCGGGATGAGCAAAGTGACTGGTGACTGGCCGTGTTGCTGTTACTTTGGGGCGGCCTGGGGATAGCTAATAATAAATATCTCCATTAAAAAACTGGAAATTGAGAAGTAGGTATATGTCGTACCCCTGTGTACCCTGCCATTTCCATCCCTGACTACAACTGAAGAAAGCCGTAGAATAGATCAGACAAAATGTTGTGTTGACAACATCAAAGATGGAAAGAAGAGATTCAATTGTCTAAACAGAAGTCGGAAATGTTAATGATGACTATTCTTGAAGATATGGACAAAGACTTGAATTCTTGTTTGCAACAAATGTGACTCACGGAAAGAGCACTTGGTAACCTACTAGTGTGGATACATACCGTGCAAAATACTAAGTAAGACAAAAACAAACCAAGTTATAAAAGGAAAAAATAAAGAAAAACAATCTGTTTAGTCACACAATGAAAACTGTCATGCAACAAACATCTTTTGGCAGCGATCAATTAAAAAATTAGAAAAAGGGGGCGATCAATGAATAAGTTACTTCTCTCGCCTTTTGTTGGGTGATGATCACTAAAAAAGTCTGAATTTTCATAAAGCAAACGTGAATGCTAATACAAACTAAGGAATAAATTTAGCATAAACTTACATTGCAAATTGAACCCCTGCTAAAAACCCATTTGGGGGATTTTCAAAAAACAAATAAAACGTTTTTTCTAGACATAATAAGGAGTAAATGTCCAAATTGACAGCCCTCTAGCACCATTGGTGTGGCCTGTATGTAGTCAGCCAGCCAGACCAACTTAAAAACTGAAGAAACCTATGTTAACAGTTCAGCGACAGTATATGTTGACAGTTTCTAAACAATACTGAACAATTTTGAAACAACCAATAAATGTTTACTTGAAAGAAGATATTTTGTATCAAATATCTTCCGCTAAAGATTTTTTCTCAGTAAAGTGAAATGCGGTTTTGCTCGACATAATTGACACGGTTTTCAAGACAACAAAGTGTCTCAAGTTATTTTTAAATTCACAGATGGAGTAAAACTAGTAATGAAATAATAGTAATAATGAAG
>VCCN01002354.1:4264076-4278115 GCA_006491835.1 Architeuthis dux | reverse complement strand
CTTGTATCTCACCTCTGTTAAAGTTATTTACTTCAAAAGTTTGTTTTTTTATTTGTGTGTCATATATTTGTCATATTTATTCTTTAAGGATTAAGAAAAAACAGATTATAGGACAAACGGTTGATATCTAGTTTACATATGAAAACTTTTATCAGATTTCTCAACATTCTTTTGCTTTTTTGCTGTTTTTGTCCTGAAATAAAGAAAAGATGTGTTTGAATCTTAATAATAACCATTTCTCTGACCTACTTTTTCAACTAAGTTTTTTGCTTTGAAGAAATTTCTGTGTGTTTTTTGCTTTGAAGAAATCTGTGTGTATGCACTGCGATTTCTCAACAACATTGCACCCCCACCCCTCCCTGGATCAGGCCTTCTCACCGAGGGTGGAGGGGGTTTGAAAGTTGGAACCTTTATAGTCATTAAAGGATAATGGTGCTGTACAATTGTTTTATGTAACCCCAGCTGAATGCACCCATATAAAAAGAATGCATTATTATTCGCTGGTAACAGAGTTACCACTAAGATATATTCCGAATATACACCACCCCCACCCAAAAAGTGGCAGTGGACACCCATGCCTCCGTTGTAATTATACGTTCACACCACATATAAAAAAAAACAAAAAAACGCCAAAACTTCATGAGCTATGGAAGAAGTGATTAAATTTTGGGGGTGGATCCATGCTAAATTACTTCCCCTGACAATGGCCTTGGTAGCAGGGCCGGATTATACAATAAGGCTGAGTAGTCTTAAGAAGGGGCCAGTCGCTAACAGGGACCCAGACAAATTCTGGGAGATTCATATTTTTCTTAATTTTATTTTTGACAGGACCATAGCCGGATTAGCCTATACACAAACTATGCTACAATGTAGGGCCCAAAATAAATAGCAATTTAGAAATGTATCACAACTACTACAGGGAAACTGAATTAAACAATAAAACTGTAAAAATAAGAACATTCCCTGATGTGAAGTCTGAGCGCTCACTATAATTGTTAAGATATTGTTAATAATATCTTAAAACTTAATAAAAATGTCCTAACACATATCTCTTTAAAAAAAGGAATGAATATATTACACATTAGCACATAACAATCCACTTTATTTATACAATTGATCGATCGCATTACTTACTTAAAATTATACACAAAATGGGGGACAGAGAAGAATGGTTGAAGATGGGAGGCCCCATATTGCTAATAGCCTAGGGGTCCTGGTATCTGGCCCTGGTTGGCAGAGGTATGCGCTCTCTGATTGCTTCCTAGTTAAAAACTGAAGATGTGCCAAACTCTTGGTCTTCAATGAAGGTCAAAATTCTTTGGATCATCAAAAATCAATGACTTCAAAAGGACCACACCATGTCATACGCAAATTAAATCAATTGCAAAATTAAACAGGGTAATTAAAAAAAACAGGTATGGTTAGTCACTCAATAGAAACCGTAATTTTGGCGGCGTGCCATGTTGGGGGTGATCAATTCAAAAATTGTTAATAAGGGTTATCAATGAATAAGTTGCTTCTCTCCCCTTTTGTTGTCCAAATTTTTAAAAAAAACAAGCGTGAACACTGCTGCTCACAAACTAAGGGACCAATTTAGCAAAAAACTTACATTGTAAATTGAAACCCCCACTAAAAAGCTATGCGCAGGATTTTAAAAAAAAGTTTTTTCTAGACATAATAAGGAGTAAATGTTCAAATTTTCAGCCCCCTAGCTCTATTGGTGCATAGCCAGCCAGACCATCTTGAGAACTGAAGAAACCCATGTTAATGTTGACAGTTTCTGAAAACCATATCAATACTAGTAACCAACATATAGATGTAAAGAAAGAAAATTCTGCTAAAAAAGCTAATTCTCTTACTAACTTACTGTTTAAATAAATAAACAGGTAGGGTTAGTCATTCATTGGAAACCGTCATGTGACAAATATCTTTTGGCAGCATACCATGTTGGGGGTGATCAATTAAAAAATTGGTAAAAGGGGTGATCAATGAATAAGTTACTTCTCTTGCTTTTTGTTTGGAAGTGATCACAAAAACAAGCGTGAATGCAGTAGGACACAAACTAAGGGATCAATTTAGCATAAACTTACATTGCAAATTGAAACCCCGCTAAAAAGCTATTTAGGGGGAAATTTTGAAAAAACAACAAAAAGTTTTTTCTAGACAGGAGTAAATGTTGAAATTTCATCCCTCTAGCTCAATTGGTACAGCCTTTACGTGTGATACTACATGCATAGATTTCTTCAGTTTTTAAGCTGATCTGGCTATGTTCTCTTAGTGCGATGAATAATGTAAATGGAATTAAATTGTATGACTAATGGTGGTGGGTGACAAAAGACAGATACATTTACAAGGTGTGATCTCAAGGGAAAACCACATACTCAGCTGTGTAGAGCTGTGGGAATGTGTGGGCACAGCGTTCCTATACTTTATTTGGGAGTGAGGACAAAATAAGAACATTCCCTGGTGTGAAGTCTGAGCACTCACTATAATTGTTAAGATATTGTTAATAATATCTTAAAACTTAATAAAAATGTTGTAACAAATATCTCTTTAAAAAATGGAATGTATATATTACACATTAGCACATAACAATCCACTTTATTCACACGATTGATAGATCACATTACTTACTTAAAATTATACACAAAACGGGGGGGGGGTGTTTCTAATAGCCTAGGGGTCCTGGTATAGGTTAATCTAGCCCTGCACTTTTTAATAGAAAGTTTATTTTCTTCTAAACCAAACATAGCAAGATTTTATTATTTCTAGTCGAACATTACACAATCAAAACGGATATTATCAGGTATTATTTATGACCAAATTCTACAGCATTGAAACCTGTTGCCAAAAATACGAATATGTTGCCATCCAAAGATGAGTACAATACTATGAAAAAATATTTTTGGCAACAAAGTTTCAATGTTGGAGAGTTTGGTCATAAATAATACCCGATAATATTTGTTTTGATTGTGTAATGTTCCACTAGAAATAATGAAATTCTGCTATGTTTGGTTTAGAAGACAATTAAAAAGGTGTGTACTTATTTATGGATGATACTGTACGTACTAAAATTCACATTCGGTCTATCTTTTGGTACACTCAAATTAGCCGAAACGGTACACTGTACGTATGTATGTATATTAAATCAAGGTACCCCTAAAATGTGTCCCCCACCCTGAACCAGCTTCAGTCACCAGATCGCTACGCTTGCTAGAGTAGGCAGTCCTGCGTTCCCTCATTTCTTTTTTGTTTTAGCACCACACCCCTCACTGGTGATGAGTAATTAAACTCTAATTGTATGACTAACAGAAGGTGTCAGAAGAAGGTGAATTTACAAGTTGGAGTTGTTAGAGAAGTGAATTACAGCAAAGATAAAATTAAAAAATATAACTTAACAAATTTTATAATAAGGTCCATGTGTTGATAACAAGGTTCCCTGAGAGGAATGTTATCAGGGGGCACAAAGTTTCTTTAGGGTCCCCTTCCCACCTCCATTAGTCATCAGCGTTGTATCACACTTGTAGTCTGGGATGCCAAATCAGCAATTTCTCGGCCAATTCTTTTCCTATTTAGCCAATAAAAATCTGCAATAGCAGATAGTTGAAAATCTGGCCATTTTAAAAATGTATCTTGTAAATCAGTCACCCACTTTAGGCTTTAAATGAGCACATAACAATTGGGCTTTAAATGAGTATATAACAATTGAGCTTTAAATGAGTACATGACAATTGAGCTTTAAATGAGTACATGACAATTGAGCTTTAAATGAGTACATAACAATCAGGCTTTAAATGAGTACATAACAACTGGGCTTTAAATGAGCACATAACAATTGGGCTTTAAATGAGTACATAACAATTGGGCTTTAAATGAGCACATAACAATTGGGCTTTAAATGAGTACATAACAATTGGGCTTTAAATGAGTATATAACCTTTTTAGCCATAAAGTTTGCTGAAAGTGGAAAAGATTCAGCCGGTTTTAGCCACAAAAATTAAACTTGAGTTGGCAACACTGCTTATAATATTACTTATTTATTTACCTCTGTCAACGAATATATATCCGGTTGTGTCAGTCCACACAATATCTCTGAAAGTACTTCTGTTTTTCTTTCTTGAATTCTCCTATCTCTTTTTATTTGTGCACCGTTAAAATCAAGTGTGTGAGGGTGTGCCACTTTCACACTCAGAATTCCAATCGAGACCACCTTCTCTATGTTGTGCTGAAACACTAATAAATTCGGCAAGAGTAGAAATTAAAAAGTTGTGTTCTGGTATTTATTTTACGACATTCACTTTTCAAATTGAATATAGCATTATGAATCCACGCCACCCATATATGCTTCTTTTACCTCATGAATTAAACAGTGGTGGTGGGCAGTGATCACTAAAAAGCCCAAATTTAAAAAGAACAAGTGAGAATGCTGCTGGACACAAACTAAGGGATCAATTTGGCATAAACTTACATTGTAAATTGAACCCCCCACTAAAAAAAGCTATTTTGGGGAGGAATTTTCTAAAATAAAAAAATCATTTTCCCTACTCATTGAGGGGAGTGTGTGTGCAAAATTTCAAGTTTCTACTATGAATGGTTAGGGCTGGGCGAAGTCCGGTTACATAGATAGATACATATAAATGTCTGAACACATGAATAACCTAAACCCAGCAACAGTGTTTAAACTGAACTGTTGTGGGTAGCGGTGATTAATAATGAATCATATCATCACTAGTTTGATCATATTTTTTGTTTTCCAATGTTGCCATTCTTTTGAACAAGGAGAAATTTCTTATTATTGGCAGTGGTGACTTTTTTAAAACTTCAAGCTCAGATAACCCCAACGTAGTAAATAAAAATAATTTAAGTACTGTTTTAATTATATATTTTTTGTTTAAATAAGATTTATTTTAACATTATTAGATTATTAAATAGTATCTAAATAATTCTCTAGATTAGTGGTTCCCAAACTTTTTCAAATTGCAACCCACTATTTATGATCACAGCTTATAGTCACATCTAACTTTATTGGGAAAAAAATGAATTTTAACTGTTGTTAATAAGAAAGATATGAACATTAATGTAATTTATTACTCAGAAGTAGGGACAATGGATTCACTAACATAGTGAAAAATGTTTCCATGGGGTAATGGTTATATAATTTACTAACGTTTCGGTTTTGTGGATAACAGTGATGGAAAAACGATAATTTGTGAAGAGTTTCTTGGGTTTGTATCATTGGAAGACATGTTTTCTGAAACAATTGCTGGTAAAGTGTTAGAGTGTACAAGAGAGTTTGGATTGAATCTAGGAAATCTTTGTGGTCAGGGGTATGATGGTTGCTCAGTACAGGCTAATATTCGAGAATTGTATCCAAAGGCAGTGTTTGTCCACTGCTCTTTAGACAGGTTCAATTTGGTGGTTAACGATTTAAACTCTTTAGCTCAGGTTCAAAATGTGACAGGAAATTTTTTGGAGCAAAAGACGGAAATTGGTTCCAAACAACCCACTTCTGTGAGAAACACATTGGTCTGCTAAGTACAAAAGCATCCGTGTATTTGCTACGCATTTTGTGGAGATTCATGAAAAGCTTGAGAGGATAGCCACATGATTGAGAGAATGCCTCCCAAACTGCTCATCAATTGAAGGCTAGTACAAGTTCTTTTTTATTCATCTTTGCGACTATTTCTAAATATTCATCTTTGCTTGAACCTGTAACTCAGCAACTTCAGAGCCCACAAATGGATTTATTCCAGGTCAGTCGCCATATTCAAGATTTAGTAGGTGTTCAAGAAACACAGAGAGGATACCCCCAAGGTTATCAGACAGGACAATGTGCATATGGTAGACAATTATGCGGAGAAACTGGGCTTGCAAGTGACAACTCCTCGACAGTGTGCACACCAGAAGCATCATAGTGATTTTGAAAGTTCTCCTCCAGAGGAATATTTTCGGTGAGCTACATTGGTCCCCTATCTTGAAAGTTTAATCCAGTCACTTCAAGCAAGATTTCCAGGAGAAAATGGACCTCAAATAAACTTGTTTCATGTCCTTCCCATGAATATGAAGAAATATGAACAAGAGAATTTCAAGCAAATTGTCACAAGCATTGAATCAATGTGTAGAATTGAAAATTGTGTAGAATTGTATAGAATTGAAAATTTTGGCACTGAAGCTTTCATGTTGTTTGACTTATGCTTCTTAAAATCTAATGTCATGGAGGATATAACTAATATAATGGATGATACTTTATTGTTTCCAGCCATTCGCAAGGCTTTGTTTAGTGTAGAACAATCTTTTAGTACACTAAGGAGAGTTAAAACTTGGCTAAGATCCACAATGTCAGATGATCGCTTATCTGGGTTATGTATGATGAGTGTTTATAGAGATAAAATCAACAAAACTAAAATGCAGTTCATAAACAAAGTCATAGATAAGTTTGGTGAATATTCTGAGAAAATCCAGTTTCTTTTTGATGATTAGCTGCTCTCAGCTTGTGGTCTAAAATTTGACTGCATCTGACCATGATTTTGTTCCTTAGTATAGGAATAAAAAATAATTTACAAATTCTGGAATTTTTATTCTTTAGAGATGTCTTTTTCAGTAGATTACTTATATTACATTATTATTGTAAATGATTAGAGTAGATTAAATGAGTTGTAGTACTTTTCCGGGGGTGGGGGGTAGAAATGCATCCCCTTATGGCCGCTAATGGACGTGAGGGTGATAATTGCACATAGATCTGTCCAAAAATTTACTCACTTCCTTCACAGCCTATTCCACAAAATTTCATAGCAATTGATTGAGGACTTTGAGATATTGTGTTGACAGACATAAAATCTTGGCAAAATTATATGGTTTGGACATATAACTACGACGTAGGGGAGGTAATTGGGCATGGATCCGCTCAAAGATTTAATCAGTTCTCCTGTAGCCTATTATCAACCCCTCCACAACATCTCATTGAAAATCATTAATAACCTTTGGAGATATCGTGTGGATATACATAAATGTTTGGAAAAAAAGAATTATCTCCCAATCAAAGAAAAATCTGGATCCACCCCCACCTCTTTCTTACCCCATTGCCCACCCTTCCAGTACTTCTGAAGATATCTTGTAGACAGATGAACAGACTTGACCAAATATATATACCTCTTTTCAACTTTTCTCATATTGGAAACAGCATTAAAAATATAACCCATTTTCATATTTTTCAAAGTTGTTTTTCAACAATAACAATAACACAAACAGTAACCCCCAAACTCCACATGGAATTTATTTAGTTGTTTACTAAGCTTAACTTGATCTGGGAAAAAGCTACAAGAGTGGGGTACCCAGTGAGGATCAAACTCACCATCATGGTAATATTCTGCGAGACTAACCTTCCATGACAGGGGTGCGGAGTGGCGGAATCGACAAGCCGAGTTTGGGTTTCGGCCGAGGCAGCTTAGGTTATGAAGATAGTCAATCCTCTGAAAATTAGCTGGTATTATGCATTAATTGTATACTTTCAAAAACTTACAAAACCACCTCGGAACTGCACATAGGTCAATGGAAAGAGCAATGTCGGGAATAACTCTTAGCGATAGAAAAAGATCAACATGTATCTGAGAGAGGATCAGGGTGAAGGATATCGTACAAGTAATTAAGCAACAAAAATGGCACATAGCAAGTAGAAAATGGACAACAGATGGAGCAAAAGGTTGATCAATTGGTGCCCACATGACAGCAAATGCAGTAGGACCATACACAAGATGGAGAGATGAGATAGAAAGATTTGCCGGGAAGACATGGCAGAGATTAGCACAATCACGTCATGGAAGGAGATGGGAAAGGCCTTTGTCCAGCAGTGGATTTATAATGGCTGATGATGAAGAAGAAGAAGAAGAAGAAGAAGAAGAAGAAGAAGTTAAGTTTGGAAAGTATTCGAGATCAGTATGCCTTTTTCACCAAACAACGAGCAGGTTGTCCTGCATTAAAAACACTGTCTAGATGTTCTATTGTTGTTAACTGTTGAAGTCCATCAGGGTTGTTTTGTTTTGTTAAATCACTGCTACAACACTGGTTTATTGCTGGGTTTAGATTATTCATGTGTTCACACATTTATATGTATCTATCTATGTGACACAGTTCGATGCAATAAGTTGAACGTCAATATCGCAGCACCGGAACAATTCCTTCAACACTTCCTCACTGGTAAGCAATCACCACTGTCACAAACCCTGAGCTACTACAACTCCAACGTGGCTTCGGGTGTCGAGCCAAGAACGAACTGACGGACCGTCACTGCCTGGACGTTTATAACCAAAAGCTTGCCACATCCGAGTTGCTAGCGCTCAACATACGGGTCACTGACGTTCCACCTCGTCTACATCTGTTGACGACTCGTTTATTTAACTTTTGCTTCCTGGACCCTCCACAAGACAGACAGCAGGCCACTTCCGCCTGGCCAGTCCATTTTCACCTCTTCGCCACACGTTCATAGTAGAAACTTGAAATTTCGCACTCACAATCTCCTCAATGGATAGGGAAAACTTTTTTTTGTTTTTTGAAAATCCCCATCTAAATAGGTTTTTAGAGGGGGCTCAATATGCAATGTAAGTTTATGCTAAATTGGTCACTAATTTGTGCCAGCTTGCTTTTTGAAAATTCAGACCTTTTTTAGTGATCACAGCCCAACAAAAGGCGAGAGAAGTAACTTATTCATTGATCACCCCTTTTTCCAACTTTTTAATTGATAAGCCCCAACACAGCACATATGGATGGCAGTGATTCATATTTTCCCTTAGAATGCTAGTTTCTCTTAGTTTCACCACAACAGAAAGTATTTAACTGTCAGATATTCCTGAAAAATCTGCCGAAAGTTTTTTAAAAATTGGTTGATTTATTCAGTTTCCCATTTTTCCATTTGTATTTGGAAAGTCCTATTGTCTCAGACACATGACATGCGCCCACTAGAACTTGGTGCCCTGGGCGACTGTCCGAGTTTCCAGTACCTAGAGCCGACCCTACTAATGGTAGGTTTCAATAGGTGTTTATTTATTAAACTTAGCTTAGTATGGTGCAAGGCTGCAACTGTGGAATACACAATGGTGATTGAGCTCATTTATTTATTTTACTGTAGTAATGAGCAGCCAGGTTTACTAAAACTACTCAACAGTGAGGTTGATGCAGCGTATGTTTAAAGATTTATCACAAAAAAGTTCTTACGGAATCTTATTAAGGATTGATTTGTATTTTAAGCCAACTACATGTTTTTAAACGTGCAACATGATTTTCTATTTGACCAGATATGGATGAATTTATCTTTGGATTGCATCACAAATATTATGTTCCTTAACGTGAGTAGCCCTTCAAGATGAACACCTGGAAATTAAGGTTTTCATGTTAATAATAATCATCATATATATCAGCCAAATCTGGCCTGCAGACTCATCTCATCCGGTCCGCCGACTTGATTGAATACGTGACATTGCATACCTTTGTTTTCTTCATCTATCTTTTATTTGCAAACAATTAAATCAAAAAATAGAGCCAATGTCTCATTTCTGCAGTGGCCTCAAATGAATCAATGTTTTAGAGCTAGAACTATTTCAACAGCTTTCATGCTTTTCTATAAATACTCTTGGCTAAATTTGAACCACAAGTTGACAATACTTTGTGCCCCAAAAGAAGATTCCATAGTTCTCATTGATTGATAGTGCATGGAAGTTTATGTAGGTAGATATACACCTATAATGATAAACATTAAAGTAATTAAAAAAAACAAGATGTTTCCATAGCTTTGTATGATCATTGTTTCATATCTTATTCGCTTTGGCCCGCAAGACATAAAAACATTTTGTATCTGGCCAGCCCCATAAAAGGTTTGACAACCCCTGATATATATAATAAGAGCTGTGTCACACTTATAGTATCAGTAGCAGCCATCAACCCTTCTCTTTTCCTACCCTCTTATTAAACTACCTAACTTTCTTTTCTCCCTCCCTATCATCTTATTAAACTACCAACCTCTCGTTTCCCCTTTCTCACCATGTCTGTCACACTTATAGTATCAGTAGCAGCTATCGTCAGCAAAGTGAAGCATCATGAACTAGTAATAATAAAAACTAAATTCTTGCAAATTAAACAGTGGTGGTGGGTAGTGATCACTAAAAAGTCCAAATTTTCTAAAAACAAGTGAGAATACTGCTGGACACAAACTAAAGCATCAATTTGGCATAAACTTACATTGTAAATTGAACCCCCTGCTAAAAACCTATTTTGGAGGAGAATTTAAAAAAAAAAAAAAAAAACATTTTCCCTACTCATTGAGGGGAGTGTGTGTGCAAAATTTCAAGTTTCTACTATTTGAACACACGAATAACCTAAACCCAGCAACAGTATTTAAACCAGTGTTGTGGGTAACGGTGATTAACAATTGGCAATGGAAATTCTCATGACCGACAACAAAATAAATAAGATAATACTATACTTAAGAACCCTAGGGGTGGCCTTGAAGGTAAAGAAATTCAACAATCTAGAACACAATAGATGCCCAAGGAAGGTTGGAGGTTACACGGTCAAAACTTTATGAAAAATAAACAACAAAAACCAGAAAAATTGTCTTACTAAACCACATACAACTTTTGTTTATGATAAAATGATCAGCAAAGTAAACACAATTTTGTTGCAGTTGGAATTGACTTTGTTTTCCTCTGTAACAAGAAGAAGAAGAAGAAGAAGAACAACAACAACAACAACAAGAACAGGGAACAATCCTCACCTAATTCAGGGGAGTAAACTATCATGTCACGTTAAACCAAACCGATATTTAAAATTAACATTTCCCTACCGTGATTTAAAATCATGACCGAGTGATTGGTAGGCAGCTCTCTTACCAACTGAGCTAAACTGATATGTTTTATATTTGTACAAATTTATTTATTATAAGCAACATGTAAATAAATGAGATGGATGCAAAATGTGGTGCTTAACTGAGGAATACGGGGACACACCCTTTTTAATGAATTAACAGTAAACAGGTCTTTTGGCAGCATGCCATATTTGGGGTGATCAATTAAAAAATTGGAAAAAGTGGTGATCAATCAATAAGTTACTTCTCTTGCATTTTGCTGGGCAGTGATCACTAAAAATGTCTGAATTTTCAAAAAAACGAGCATACACAAACGATCCATTTAGCACATTGAACCCCCCACTAAAAACCGGGGGGGGGGGGGGGTGTTAAAAAAAACAAAACCGTTTTTTCTAGACATAATAAAGAGTAAATGTCCAAACTGACAGCCCTCTAACACCATTGGTGTGGCCTGTATGTGTCAGCCAGCCAGACCAACTTAAAAACTGAAGAAACCTCTGTTAGCAGTTTTGGTGACAGTTCTGGTTGGCAGTTTCTAACAATACTGAAAAATGTTACCAACATCTTTTTCATCCGTAACAAGAACAACAAGATTAATCCTCACCAAAATTAGGGCTGTAAACCGATATGTAAAATCCCTATTCCCCTACCGTGATTTGAACTCATGACCTAGTGACTGCAAATCATTGTCACATGCAGACAATTTATAGACCACAAGTTGAGAGCAGTTTCATCAAAAAGAAACTGGATTTTCTCGGATCTTCACCAAACTTATCTATGACTTTGCTTATGAACTGCATTTTATTTTTGTTTATTTTATCTCTATGAACACTCATCATACATAACCCAGATAAGCGATCATCTGACATTGTGGATCTTAGCCAAGTTTTAACTCTCCTTAGTGTACTAAAAGATTGTTCTACACTAAACAAAGCCTTGCGAATGGCTGGAAACAATAAAGTATCATCCATTATATTAGTTATATCCTCCATGACATTAGATTTTAAGAAGCATAAGTCAAACAACATGAAAGCTTCAGTGCCAAAATTTTCAATTCTATACAATTCTACACAATTTTCAATTCTACACAATGCTTGTGACAATTTGCTTGAAATTCTCTTGTTCATATTTCTTCATATTCATGGGAAGGACATGAAACAAATTTATTTGAGGTCCGTTTTCTCCTGGAAATCTTGCTTGAAGTGACTGTATTAAACTTTCAAGATAGAGGAACAATGTAGCTCACCGAAAATATTCCTCTGGAGGAGAACTTTCAAAATTAATATGATGCTGCTGGTGGGCACACTGTCGAGGAGTTGTCACTTGCAAGCCCAGTTTCTCCGCATAATTATCCTCTGTGTTTCTTGAGAACACCTACTAAATCTTGAATATGGCAACTGACCTGGAGTAAATCTATTTGTGGGCTCTGAAGTTGCCTTCTTGTGAGGAAGCTTTGTAGCACACCGGCATGATGCGTTAGATTTCTCCATAGTACAGGTTTTCAAAGGTGGGTTAAAATTGACTCCATTTAAATACAATCAATGGTAGAGAAGGTAAACAGCAACGAATGATAAAAAACGACAGAAACAATACTTGAAAAAGACGAACAATTCTTTATTCAAACAAGCGTTTAAGTTTGGTTGAATGTTTATGTGCGTATATATATGTAAAAGTCCATTGTTCATGTATTTGTGTAGGTTTGTAACCATATAAGTAAAAGGGTCATACTGATATTAAAACGTGTATGTGACAAAAAGTTCATAATGATATTAAAATGTGTATGTAAAATTAAAGGAATTGGCTTACTTGGTTCTGGGGTCGTGTGTGTAAATATGTAAAAGTGTCTTACTTACTGTTGGGATCGAATTATTGGCTTGTTAGGAAAATCGGGGGTCTGGCTTTTGACTACCGGGCCACATTGCCTGCGAGCCAAGGGTGGAAAAAGGTGAGCAAAATTCAGGCACATCTTTACATGACGGCCAACTGGGAAGAAAGAGCATGATTCAAATCTATCGCCTGTCACGTGATCACTTGCTGGTCTCTGAATGGCTGTCGGTATGTGAGGGTTCAAGGTTAGCTGACCGTGTGTGGAAATAGGGAATTCCCTTCAATCACGGGGGACAACTCTGCGTTGACTCGCCACACAAGCAAAGATGAATATTTCGAAATAGTCGCCAAGATGAATAAAAAAGAACTTGTACTAGCCTTCAACTAATGAGCAGTTTGGGAGGCATTCTCTCAATCATGTGGCTATCCTCTCAAGCTTTTCGTAAATCTCCACAAAATGCGTAGCAAATACACGGATGCTTTTGTACTTAGCAGACCAATGTGTTTCTTATAGAAGTGGAATGTTTGGGACCAATTTCCGTCTTTTGTAGCTGTCGTGGAAAAAATTGATGATAGCTTTAATCGTTCTTGTCACATTTTGAACCTGAGGTAAAGAGTTTAAATCGTTAACCACCAAATTCAACCTGTGTGATCAGCAGTGGACAAACATTGCCCTTGGATACAATTCTTGAATGTTAGCCTGCACTCCATTTTCCTTCCCTGCCATTGCTGAGCAACCACCATACCCCAGGCCACAAAGATTTCCTAGATTCAATCCAAACTCTCTTGTACACTCTAACACTTTACCAGCAATTGTTTCAGAAAACATGTCTTCCAATGATACAAACCCAAGAAACTCTTCACAAATTATCGTTTTTTCATCACTGTTATCCACAAGCAACGAGCAGAAAGAGAAAGCTGCTCAGTCCCAGATCTGCAGTTTCATCTGCAATGATTGAAAATCCTGGAGCATAGTTAGCTCTAGCTACAACTTCATCTCGGACTACTTGCTTACAGATGTTAATCAAATCATTTTGTATTCAGGGTATTTTTTGCTGAGTTCTTTAGATGATCTCTTAGGACTTGATCCCCTGCTTCAACTCGGAATTGTACTAAATCTTGATAGTTTCCAGTATCACTACTTTCTCCTCGCAGATGAAGGTCACAAGTTTCACAAAATATTATAGTTGACAGGCACCAGCCTGTTGTGATTTTCTATTACTCTGTGTTGGTAGGCTTCATTAAGCTGAGATATGACGCTGACTTCAGGTCTTGCGTGAACATATAGACATATTGACAGCTACATCTTGTACTATTTTTTTTACACCCCTTCCCTCTATACAAACAACAGAATTAAAAT
>VCCN01002354.1:4211872-4237371 GCA_006491835.1 Architeuthis dux | reverse complement strand
CTTCCTTAGTTTTCCCATTTTGATTCAACCTTTTCCATCCTCCTTTGTTTTCCCATTTTGATTCAACCTTTTCCACCCTTCCCTAAATTGAATGTCTCTAATTTTTCTTCTTTTATTCTTTTATTTCACCCGTTTAAAACCCTTGTCTGATTTTTGATAAAAACAATTTCCATATTTGATGGCCTATTTAAGCAGGAATATTTACGAGGAAAAAACGCATTCCCCTAAATTCCACTCATTTATTACCCAGTTTTTAATCTTTTCTTCAAGTTCTTGCCATTGAGGAGCTGGACAACAAAGGTTATATTCACCCTTTAAGCTGGGGGGGCTCTTATCAAATATGGAATTTGTATTTTCATATTTTCATTTGTTCTAATCAATACCTTTTCTGGTTTTATTAATACAAATGCTTCAAGCAAGATTTTGTCATTGAATTCTTTTTCCTTTCTTTATACAGGATGAAGAAACCCAAGTAAATGGTATCATTGCCATTATTGACATGAAAGACTTTGGTTGGGCACAGGCCAAAGCCATGTCTCCTTTCTATGCCAAAAAGCTTAATTCATTAATGCAGGTAAGTGATGATGATAATCATGGGTGGGTGGGAGTGGCGGGAACAAACAGGACCAACATTTCTTAGATGAGATGATGTAATTTTGGTGATTTCTATCCTCATCTTTGTTATTTTCATTACATTTCTAAACTCTCTAGAGATTACTGGATGTGAAATACATCCGAGGAAGGCTTGAATGTACACTAGTCAAAAACATAGATTCTAGTCAAAAAAACATGTAACAGATGTTTCTGCAAAGTAGGGTCAAGATAAAGTAACAATCCTAAAAAACATTTTATTACTCTAAGAGGATCCTTGCATAGTTCTGCTCTGGCCAATCATAGCTTGACACAAAAAATATATTCTAACCAATCAGTTTTTGCTGCACCTAGCTGTAACTTGGATCCACTTTGTTATATAAAAGGTGCAAACATTTTTACTTGTCTGAATTTTGAGACAAGGCATTGTAGGATAGTTATTTCTTTGGCGGGTGTCCTTTATGCAGATTATTTCACATTGATATTTGTCGGGGTGGCATTCTGCTTGGTGTTGTAGGAAACCCTTTTTTATACACTATGGTTAATGGAAATCTAAGTGGTGGTATTGTCTGGTAAATGTTGGCTTTGTCTTGAATCCATGCTCTGTACAAGTTATCAGCACATCCAGGCCAGTATATTGTTGACTTCCTTCTTTACAGACAACTGTGTTAATGGTTTTTCATGGAGTTCTCATAGTCCAGCACTACTTGCACATTTTCCAGATGTATCTAGACCAAATACCAATTTTTAATTGATCACCCCCAACATGGTCTGCTGCCAAAATATGTTGGTCACTTGATGGTTTCTATTGAGTGACTAGCCAGACCTATTGTTCTTTCTTTTGAGGAAACGACCTTAAGATCAAAATAACCAAGATGAGGATGCAAGTCTGAAAGAATCATTGTATCATTAATTGTTATTCATTTAGAATAAAACCAGTAACCATAATGAAACAACGATGGGTATTTGTATGACATGTTATTTTTTTCATTGATTATCATTAGGAAAAAGTCAAATTAAATTGGTATCATTTGTTCATTTAATCATGATGCCTTGCAAAATAAAACTAAACAGTCCCTATTTTTATTTTTTCTGTTTTCCATTTAAGAACTCCCATAACCATTGGTTAATGAAATTTGTTTTGAGCTAGATTTTCTTTTATTTCCTCATCATAATGTTTCGGCTGTTGTACCCTCCAATCTTCTTTAGGTGTCTATCAAGGGCTCCTTCTATAAAGGAAATATTCTGGTGGCCCCTATTTGAAGCATTTGGTTTTTACACTGTAATTAATGAACTAAAATAATAAGCAACCTTTGACCTTTAAAGACCATATTTATTTTAAATGTATTACATTTAATCGAATTCTAATATATGGTACAGGTTTGTGTACAATAATTATGTTTTTTCAATAGCTGTGTGATAGATGATGTTGTTTCTCTGCCACCAGATTCGCAATGTCCGGTTCAGAGGGAACACTGCTGCAGACCCCCAACCGCATTATTTGACAGACACCTCGGGTCTGCAGACCCTAGTTTCGAAACCACTGTATTTGTTAATTCATCCCTGTGATACAGCTTTTTCTTTTTCTACTGAAAAAGTGCATATGACTTTTCATTGTCTGTTCCAGGAATAAAACTCAGAATCACCAAGTAAATAGATAGACTTGACTAATGCTTTAATCACTAGTGTGAATCAATTAAAAAGAATTGTGATACAAGATATCCCCCAGCACGGATGGCAGAATAAGAACTATCTACCCCTTTGGTGTGAATAAAGGGTTCAGGGCAAAGTAGGACGATGTAACTGTCAAGAAATGTATCGCATCATAAGGACTGATTTGACCAATCACCACGAAAGAAGCTAACATTTTTTTTACTTTCATACTAAGCTGGCATGGCAATGACTGTTTGAGTTTTAGTAAAAAATGATTATTTTATTTTATTTTATTCTTTTTACTAAATCAAGTATTGTGAACCATTTTTATTAATTTTTGACTACTAATTACATTCATCCTAATTTTTAGTTTGTTTAATCACAATTTCAGTAAGGCCGGTACGACAGTGTTATTGTCTACACATTGTGATTTTTAAAAAAAACTACTAAAAATTAAGATGAGGGTAAATAGCAGTCAAAAATTAATAAAAATGGTTTACAATACTTGATTTAATAAAAAAAACAAAAAAAAAAATGTTTTTTACTAAAAAGCTAAATAGATCAGTGTATAATAATGATGTTTCCTCTTCTCATATATTCAGAGAGATTATTAATACTGTCACCGACAACAGACCGGTTTAAACACTGTTGCTTGGTTTAGGTTGTTGCTTGGTTTAGGTTATTCATGTGTTCTGACATTTATATGTATCTATCTATCTATCTATCTATCTGGACTTTGCCCAGCCCTAACCGTTCATAGTAGGAACTTGATATTTTGCACACACCTTCCCTCAATGAGTAGGGAAATTCTTTTTTTTGTTTTTTGAAAATTCCCCCCCATAATCGGTTTTTAGTGGGGGGTTCAATTTACAAAGGAAGTTCATGCCAAATTGGTCCCTTAGTTTGTGTCCGGCTTCATTCACTTCTTGTTTTATTTTTTAAATCATGGTTCAAACGATACTGATCCTATTTTCATCAAGGTAACTTAATTTTACCACCACCACCACCACCACTGCTTAATTTACAAGGTAGAAAGAAGCATATATGGGTGGTGGTGATTCATAATTTCCCTTGGAATGCTAATTTTTTCTGTGTTGCTGTTACTGTCTGATTTCACTGATTCTCTTCTTTGATTGTTTTTCCCTCCAGGAATGTTTCCCCTTAAGAATCAAAGGCATCCATTACATCAATGAACCCAGTATGTTTGATTTTGTTTTTTCGATCATCCGACCATTTTTAAAGGAAAAAATTGTCAAGAGGGTGAGTCTTTATTTTCCTTTCAGCATTATTTATCATAGATTAGTACAAATATTTTAGGAAATAAAATACATTTTATAGATATTTACCTAGTTTAGCAAAGTCTGGCACATGGCCAAAAGGTATATGCAAGCATTTATATTCATAAAATCAATGTTTTGGCCATTGTACACCCCACCTTCTTCAGGTACCTGCCGTATTCAATATCATTTTCGTAATTTTGAACTGAACTCTTTGTGCAATCCACATAGATGAATTAACTAATACAAGATATCCTCTATGATGTACAGTTGGAGGAGAACAATCTACCTTAGTGGATTGAATAAGAAAGGGTTCAGTTTGAAAATCCCGGAATGTTACTGAATACGACAGGGACCTGAAGACAGTCGGAAGGTACAATGGCAGAAATGTTGTGACTAACAACCAACATGAGGAAACCAGTTTGAATATATCAGTGTTTAATAAAAATAATAACTTAGAATTTGAATTCAGGGACCATATAGGGATAAACACCCCAAATTTGATTCAGGTCATTAGGTCAAATTTTCAGTTGACACCGGTTGTAAACAAACAATTTTCCATGTAACATTTTTCAAACAAACAAATAAAAAATAAATAAAAAAGTAGTTATAATTTAATCAAAATTTAATTTAATTTAATCAAAACAAGGATAACTACATGAAAATTTTATTCTTTTTTACAAAAAAAAACAGTTAAGAAACTCAAATATTCAATGAAAATAGAAATAATTTTGTCAAGTAATTTGTTGTGCTTTCAATCCATAAGACCTTACTTATCTCTGGAAATTTGTCAGTTTAAAGAAAAACTAATAAAATAATAATGTTAAGCAGAAGAGAAACTGACGAAAACCCTTTTTTTTTTAGATTTGCACACGGATTATAAAAACGCATTCTGGACCCAGATGATGTTTCTCCCATTTTAAAATTTTTCAATGCCAATAAAAATGTGTTAGTCTTAAAAAAAAGTATGGGCAAACCAATAGGGAATTCTCAAAATCATCATTTGTCTGCATTTTTACTCACTGTGTTTTTAAAAAAAAGAAGGGTTTTCAGTTTCTCTTACTCTCAATATTTTATTCAAACACATGGACATAGTTTTATTTTTTAGTTATCGTTTATTTATTTGATAAAATGTCAACAAAGTAATTCTAATTTAATAAATAAAAACCAATTAAATTAATTAGCTTTTCTCAAAACTGATAAATTTCCGGGGCTAAGTTAGGTCTTTCTATTTTTTAGCGAATATTCAAGTTTCTTGACCGTTTTTTTGTAAAAAAATAATGTTTTGACAGTTATCTTTGTTTTGATTATCTTGATTAAAATATATTATAATTACCTTTTTTATTTAGTTTTTGAGAAAAGATTTCACTGAAAGATTTACGTAGAATTTGTTTACTTTTCAATGCTGATGTACCACTTGACAATCGGTGTCAACTTAAAATTTGACCTAATGATTTGATTCAAATTTGGGGTGCTTAATCTATATATGGTCCAAATTCAGTACTCTTAGTACCAAGCAGGGCTGGATTAAGACCACAATGGGCCTTACACCACCCAAAATCTTTGGGCTCACCATATTAAAATTATGAGATTCGAACAGTAAGTTTATACTGTAACATAAACATAGTAAAAATAGTCTTATATTGAAACATGATAAGATATGTAGAAATATTTAAATTGAAGTCGGGACTTATTGTGAGAAAACTGTTCAATTATTTTGATTGATCTTTCCAACGATCTATATATATGTATATATCTCCTTCATGAATTAAATCCACAATTTTGCCTATAAATTGTAAAATCCTGAAATACCTATAAATTAATTTTTAGAGTAAAATAAAGTTGATTTTTGAATTCCTCATTTCTGAAACCCATGATTTAGCCTTTTAAAGTATTCAGATATCTCAACTGGGGGACGAGATATGAAATTCTGTTTTTTTGGTGTGTACTGGCAGCCATTTTGTTTTATGCAAATGAGATAGCCCTACGCCGTGGCATAGTTTGCGTGTAGGCTAATCCAGCCCTGGTACCTAGGTTCTCAAAAATGGAGATAATTGGTCAATACAAGTTGATAATTATTTTCTCTATCAAAGATTTCTGCTTTCTCATCACAATTCTCATTTTTCTTTTGACCTTTTTTTTATCATATCATTTCGGTTTTCATGACAGATACAATGTTATTTTTATGTCTGCCTGAACAAAACTGTACCTATTGGTTTCTCCCTTCTTTCAGCTGCATTTCCATGGACAACATGTGAAAGCATTACATGAATTTGTATCACCGGAGTATCTGCCTCAGGCTTATTATGGCTATCTTCCTGTCTCTGACAATGAGGTAAGTTAACACTTTTCTATAGTTTTGAGAAGGGTCATTAACATTCAAATAGTTCTTCGGACGATTGAAATTCCTTCTTGTGTTTGTGTTGTTAACACAACATTTCCGCCAATCCATTCTTCGGCCTTCCTTAGGTGTAATATCCGAATGTGATGGGGTAAACAGAAGTTTTTTAACTTCAAAGGAGGCAATCCTTATAACGTAGGATTCGGGTGTTTCTTCATCCTTGCCTTGTCGGGTTGGGGCTTGTCCCTGTTTAGTAGTGGAACACATGATCACATTCGGATATTACACCCAAAACGTTGTATTAACAACACAAACAACTATTTGAAAGTTAACATTTGTTTAATATAAAGTTCACTGCCCTGTAATGTCAAACATTTTCATCTCCTCCTTCTCCTTTGCATCGCACTTTGTTGCCTTTTGCATTGAAGAGGTGGATTCATGCCTTTCCTAAGGATATCAGTGCAAAGTGCACCCAAGTAGTCTCATCCAGATTTCAAACTCTCTCCACCAATTCTGTTACCTTGCATCTCCAAAACATTAAGCCTATAATACCTGTTTAGAAGAAAACCTTATTAGAAACTATCAAGCAAAACTGTCACCATAGGTTTCTACAAAAAACGTTTTTTTTGTTTGTTTTTTTTAAATTCACCCACAAATAAGTTTTTAGTGGGAAGTTCAATTTACAGTGTAAGTTTATGTTAAATTGATCCCTTAGTTTTTGTCCGCTTGTTTTTTGAAAATTCAAACTTTTTTTTACTGCTGGCCTGTTATGTTTGTATGGCACATACAGACCGCAACAATGGAGCTAGAGGGTTGAAGATTTTAACATTTACTCCTTATTATGTATACAAAAAGTTCCTCCTCTAAATAAGTTTCTTGGGGGAGGGGGGGGGTTCAATTTGCAATCTAAGTTTATGCTAAATTGGTCCCTTAGTTTGTGACAGGCAGCATTCATGCTTGTTTTTGAAAATTCACTTTTTTAGTGATCACTGCCCAACAAAAGGTGAGAGAAGTAACTTATTCATTGATCACCCTTTTTTCCAATTTTTAATTGATCACCCCCAACACGGCATGCTGCCAAAAAACATTGGTCACATGACAGTTTCTATTTAGTGACTAACCAGACCTGTTTTCTTAATTTTCATTGTGGATTATCGTTTCACAATTTAAATAAAAATTTCTTCTTTCAGGAATGGATCCAGAGATTACTAAAGTTTGATGCTGAATTTGAAGAAGAAAGCAAATATGGCTTTGAAGAATTGCAAGTAGCCAGTAAACATCTGATCAAAGATGAAGCTATGGAATGCTTGGTTGGAACGTATCGCAGTCTGGACGTTGAATAAACATTTGGTGTATAACAATGATGTAAAGGAAGTCTATAAGTAAATGTATGTATAAAGAAACAAGTCCCTGATAAATGCATGGAAGCTGTCTTCAAGAGTAGCACACAATCAATTTCTGAAAGCAATCAACGCCGCAGTTTTAGCCTGTAGACAAGGGAGACAACCCATACACCTGTTAACAAGGGAGATAACCTATATACCTCTTTGCGAATGTAACTGTTTTTCACATTTGTTTTCTCTTGTCCTGGTTGTTTGTTGGTACTTCCTCGTCATCTGTATGCCACTCGTTGCATCTTGTTCCTCCATTTCACGGGGGGGTCAACGAAATTATATCACTGGTTCATCGTGAAGTGATGAAAACCTTGTGCATTCAACTCCTCGGTGGAGTAACCCCCACCTACAATATAAATAGATAATGAATCCTTCAGTGATGTATTAGAAACTGACAAACAAAACTGTCAACATAGGTTTCTTTAGTTTTTAAGATGGTTGGGCTGGCTGGCTGGCTATGTATGCATGTATCACGTGTACAGGCCGCACCAAGCTAGAGGGCTGAAAATTTAAAAATTTACTCCTTGCTAGTCTAGAAAAGACATTTCTTTGCTCTTTAAAAGGTTTTTAGTTGGGGGTTCAATTTGCAATCTAATTTTATATTGGTCCCTTATTTTGTGTCCGGCTGCATTCACGGTTGTTTTTTGAAAATTCAGACTCTTTTAGTGATCAATGCCAAACAAAATGCAAGAGAAGTAACTTATTAATTGATCACCCCCAACACGGCATGCTGCCAAAAGATGTTGGTTGTATGACGGTTTCTATTGAGTGACCAACCAGACCTGTTCCTTAATAGCATTAAGAAGTGTTTCTGCAGTTCGATAGTAACGAATAGCTGCCTGAGGAATTAACACAAAAAATGTGGAATGGATGTGGGGATTGACAAAATGGAGTAACAAGATGCAATGAGCGACGTATAGATAATGAAAATGTACCATTTTTTAAAAGAAAAACCTGAAGTTTTTATTTTTAACCTTTGACTGTGGGTTGCTCAGTTTCCTCCTTGTGAGCGACTCGACTCATTTCCACGATGACTCACGGTTTTGTCCTGGAATGAATTATCATTATTATTCACTCAGACTAGTGTCCTCATCTTGGTTGTTATAGTCACATTGACTGGGAAGAATAACCGATACAAGATATCCCCCCCGCCCCCGGGCATGGATAGTGGAATGAGAACAATCTACCCTCTTGGATTGAATAAAGGGTTTGGGTCAAGATTCCCAGATTACAAGTATGACAGACACCTGAAGTTGGCTGGAGGGTACAGCAGCCAAAACGTGACGATAACAATGAAGATGAGGACACTAGTCTAATTAAATCAGTGAATAATAATGACTTGCAGTATTTCTTATTTATCTTCTTCCAAAGATAGTTTGTATGTATATATATATGTGTGCATGTACGTGGGTGTTTGGCAGGCAGTGGCATCGATTTGAGCTAGATGTTCTTCCCTGTCTTGAGAACATCATTTTTTAAATATAATTATTTTACCCTAGGAATCTTGCTTGCTCCTAGAAATCTAGAAACGATATCAACTTTGACACCAGTGACATCTGGTGAGGGGAGAAATATGATATTTCCCGGCATCAAATAGACTATTTTTTTCCCTAAAATGTCTTGAAAATTTACCCTGTGTCCTACAGACCAAAGGCAACTTTTTTCATAGGCCTATCCTAACCCCAGAGGAAGGTCATCTATGCTAGACAGTAAACTGAATCCTATATATGACCTGAATGAAGTGTATAAATTATACTTAGTATAAAATAGTAAATTAACAAAAGTATCATAAATAATTAAAAAAATATATGTAATCACAAATTCCAATATCGGTACTATGGTAGACGAGCTAATGGACTAGTAATTTAGATGTTGTATTTCAATATTACCAGTATTCTCACTCTCCTCAAATGACCTTGATTTTAAGGGAACATTATCAAGTTACAAAAGAAGTAAAACTGTATTATGTTGAAAGGGTTTCGACCTTGCTTATCAAACATTCACACACTTTTTAAAAAAAAATTTGCAAGTTGAAATTGTGTTGTGTTCTTGAAGCTGGAATATCCTTGATGCCGGGAAATATGATAATTAGTTTGTGCCTGCATGTGAATATGTAGCCCCCAACCCAACATTATTTCATAAGCCTCCTCCACCTCATCATCATCATCATAATCATCATCAGTTCATTTGTTTTTGTTTACTGTTCCCATTTAAAGATTAAGATTATGTTATTAATTCCAAGTTATTCGGAATCTCACGTATTAAAGCCTGTTTTGTTTTTGAAATGCTATCTACTTGTGTGCCAACAACACTGGTAGGTAATAAATCTCATTATCATTATTGTTGATTTTGTTTGTTTTTCACATCTGCCTTTGTTATTCATATCTACCAACAAAGTTGGAGAGGTATATGTATTCGGTTGCGTCTTTCCGTCTACACAATATCTCCAAAAGTACTGAATGGATTGTGGAAGGCTGGACAATGGGGTAAGGAAGAAGTGGTTAAATTTTGGGGCGGATCCAGGAATTCTTTTTTGATTGAGAGAGATTTTTCCAGCTTTTTCTTTTTTAATACATTTATGTATATGCTCATGTCTGTCCACACTATCTCCCAGAGTTTTCAATGGATTTCAATGAAATTCTCTGGAAGGGTGGACAATATGCTACGGAAAAAATAATTAAAAAAATAATTCCCCTGACAGAGCATGTGCACTTGCTGATTGCTTACTAGTTTAGTTTAATGATGAGCCAAGTGGAGAAAGAGCATGAAATCCAGACGTTTGGAAAATAATGAATAAAATATAAATTCAAATAGATCTGAATTTTTTATGGGTAATACCTAGTGAATAACAAGACTAATGAAACCAATCGGACATGCAAGAGGTACCCTCAGAGAGTAAAAATAACTTGGGTACTCATTCTATTCATGCAAAATGATTTTGCGCTATTTCTCATAATGGAGGATCTTTGCTGTGGTGTCCGGGTCAGAAAAAGTATTTCATCAAATATGGGCATCTTGTATAACGTTGGAAAGGAAATTCCATGCTGAGTACAGTTTACAAAAGAACTATATGCCTCAGAGCAAGTCATTTTAACCTATTTATAATCAAATGTTATACATCAGTGTTTTAAAATAAAACACTTGTGTGAACTGAAGGTCCTTCTGTCTAATTGGTTTCATTAGGCAAATCAAAAATTCCTATTACAGCGCCCGTACTGTTGATGTTTTCTATTGCACCATAAAAGATTAGTTGTAATATTACACTTGTCCTGTCCACTTGCGGATGGTCACTCCACATCAGCCATGCTGTGTAAAAGATCAAGGATCAAGTACTGCTTCAGGTCTAAATATATCTGGGTATGAGTGTGGTAATAAAAACAAATTGGATCTGCAAATCGGGAACATCAACACTCGTTTAGAATAAGTGAAACTAAGTCAGAAAATCAATTATGCCCCCCCCCTCCTCCTCCTCACACCCATCCACACATGTTTGGTCTGGGAACCTTTCACACTGTCAGAAAAGAAATGTTATGGTAGAGGTGAATAGAAGTTGCCTCTTAAACAAGTCAAATACTGGTCCACTTGGCATTAAGTGGCTAAATTTCATATCTTCATGTACAAAAGCATAGGTGCAGCCTATCATATATGTTGCTGTATAAGATGGACATTAAAAAAAAACAAAAAAAACTATGCAAATATTACACTACGCCCTCATATTATGACTAGGGAGGCATCTACTGAAGCTCGTCATGGACATTTATGGGGCTTGGATGAGTTGCTGTGAACAATAGTCCACCAAATATCCTTATAACCCATTCATCTTATAGTCAGACATATACAGTAAATCTGAAACTAACTCAAATAACCAAACAAAATACAGAAGATATTTTCTATAGTTTTGAGGTCAAGGGTCATTAACATTCAAATGGTTCTTCGGATGATTGAACTTGTTTGTGTTGTAAACATGACGTTTTGGCCGATCCATTTGGGCTTCATCATTGGAGGCATTGTTAGTTTTTGACTTGGATTTCATCCATCTTAATGAGTAGGTGTAAAGCAAAGTTTCCAAATGCAGGGCATAACTGTATTAGAAACTGTCAACACAAGTTTCTTCAGTTTTTAAGTTGGTCAAGCTGGCTATCATATGTACAGGCCACACTAATAGAGCTAGATGGCTGAAAATTTAAACATTTACACCTTATGTCTAGAGAAAAAACTTTTTTCAAATTCCCCCCATAATAGGTTTTTAGGGGGAGGTTCAATTTGCAATATAGCTTTATGCTAAATTGGTCTTTGTGTCCAGCAGCATACATATTTTAAAAAAATTCAGATTTAGTGAACACTGCCAAACAAAAGGCGAGAGAAGTAACTTATTCATTGATTTTCCAATTTTTTTTTTAATTGATTACTGCCAAAGGACGTTGGTCATGTGACGGTTCCTATTGAGAGTGACAAACCAGACCTGTTTTTTTTTTAAATTGGAAAAAAGTGACAAAACAAATTTTAAATGAAAATAGTTTTATTTGAATCTGAAAATTTTTTTGATTTACAAATATAAAAGTAGAGAAGCCGCGAATTGTTACAAAAGATCTTATATCTCTAATATATATTTATATCTTATTGCTGTTAAAAAAGATCTCTCCCATTTGTCAAATGTACAGAAATCAACAAAGAAAACTTTACAAAAAATTTAAAATGCACAAAATTGGTAAAAAGTTTCAAGAATCTGACAGACTTTTAAAAAAGAAAATTTTACAAATGAAAATCCATTTTTGTCCAGATTTTAAATTTTAAAGCCTGATTTTGTTTGCCTTTTTGCAACAGCCACCATCTTGTCAATAGGGTCAGAATTTCAATAATCAAAACAGGTTTTTTCTGCATTTCTTTTGTAATATTGCAATATCTGAATATTCTGACATTTTCTTTTATTTTTAGACAAGTTTCTTAACTATTAAATTCATACAAAGAAAATAGAATCAGTTTCAAGAGAAATAACTTCTGATTGAAATTATCTCCCTTTGACGAATTTTATTTTTCAATTCACAGAAAAGTTCCACTGTTTTGTTTTGCTAGTCATTGAAGAGTTTCACTGTCATGTACAAACGCTTTATGAATGTAAGAGTTAAATTTGCGGAAATTTTGTCTGTTGGATTTATAATTTGATCATTGGTTGATATGAAACTCCTCTGATGTGATTAACCAAGTTGTACTGGTTATTAAAATATATAGCAGCTTCATTTAACACTTTCAGTCCTGATTTTCAAGTTTTCTTATATTTAAAAGCCATACCAAAACAACTAACATTGAATGATAAAGAATCATTCAGATAAACTCGAATTTTTATCAAAAAATACTGCCAGGGACATGCAGGTCTCAAATTAATTGACAAAACATGAGGTACTTAAAATTACCGTTAGTACATAAAGGGTTGAATAAAAAATGGCAACTGTAAAACCAGAGGGAATTCCTTATTGATGTTAAGGAAATATTAGTAAGTAAAACAAATGAAGTGTGTACACACTAACCCAATTTGTGCTTGGTTTTCCTGAGTATTGCTTCATGTCCATAATTTTAGGCAACACAGTGTGTCAGTAAGAATGGAATGGTAAGATTTAAATTCTTGAATGGGCACAAGAGCTTGCTTTTTGATATTAAGATCATCTTTGTACAGCACAAGGTCACATGAAGGATAAATATAAGTAGAAGGATTGTGTTATGCTCTCCCAACTTGGAAGCTTGGCATGTCTGCACTAATGAGTCTAACAAAGAGCCATTTATTGATGCTGGTATAGTCTGTACAATGAAAGGCACTGGAATAGAAACAGAGTTCAACCATTTCAGCTATATTGGTAAGTCAAGATGGCCACCACCATTTCGAGAACACTTTTGTTTGCACGAGAAAACAGAATTACGTCCCTTGTATGTATGGGTGCCAATACATAGCAAAACAGTTTATACATAACATAACAGTTAGAAAATCAGCATTCAAATTCCTGGGCTTGAACACTGACTTCTGCATAAACCATATAACATTTCTTTTAGAGAAAATAGCAGTTTGCCAAGATTAGGATAATTCTTTAGTAATCTTTTTTCTATCTTCTTTTATTTGGTACAGCAGTCAAATTTGGGTAGGAAGATTGTGTTATGCCAGTTTACTAAATGGGGAGGACATGTCTGCCTTGGCCTTGAACACTGGCATTGGTGGGAAATACATAACTATTGCAGTCACAAGTGTGTATATATATATATATAACTAAGTACACATAAACTTATATGTATTCATGCTTATATGAATGTATGGTAATCCGACAGAATGGTAGAGGTAATTTGACAATGTGGAAATGAAAGATTGAGAAAAGCGTGTTACATCTCAAACATTTATTATCATTAAGATAAGCCATGATGCATTTTGCCGAGTATCATTTGGCAGTGCAGAAAACGTATGTGTGTGCAGTCTGACTTCTCACATGTTTGTGTGAAATGTAACTGTCCTGTCCACATTGTCAAATTACCTCTATGTAAATGACACATATTTATATATACTTATTTCAAATATGCTCATGGAAATAAAAAAATTAAAATTAAAAAAAAAACAAAAAAAAAAAAACAAACAAAAAGGTTGTTTCACTTCAGTTAAATTTGATCCAAATAAATCTTAATGAAAAATTATACACACTTGATATTTGATATTTAAAATAAATCATTAAAATTTTTAATTATCTGGTAAAGAAAATAGATATTTACTAAGTTGAACTTAGTCTGGTACAAGGCCAGAGAGAATCAGTCTTTAGCAATCATCTCTCTACAGCAGGTGCTCTACTGGCATATATATTTGAATAATATATACTTGAGCAGCAATCCTTTATTTGTCTGAGTGAAAATGACGGACAAGGAACATCTTTTTAATACAACAATATTTTAAAGAGGGTATGAGTTCGGTACTCACTGTGGGCTTCTCTTTATTTCTGATAAAACGGTTTACTGTCCGAGTTAAAGATGTGTTAAAAAGCAACTAAAAATTAAGATGAAAGGTAAAAACTAGTCAAAAGTTAATAAAAAGAACATCTTGTTATTCTTTTATTACGTTTCTCTTGTATCCGCACAAGAGAACGTATGCTTGGATCCATAGTGTGTCACATCAACGGCCAAGAAGAATATAGCATGGTTAATATAATTGTGGAATTGTCAAAAACATTGAAAATGGTTAGTTGTTAGGTATAATAAGATTTTCGGACAACTATTACACTCTTTGTTCCTTAAAAACTGCTTTAGGTAACAAATCTTTAAAATTTATATTGTTAAATATAAGGTAGTTTACAACATATTTTTATGTGCGTATTTGAGAGTAGGAACCGAATGTGCATGGTATACCCAATTGATCCACATCTTGAGTGATGGGAATTTATTTTCAAAGATATAAAATTCATTAAAAAAGATACAAATAATCTTGCTATTTATCCATTTTCTCTATCAATACAAATCAATGAGACGATGACCCTCAAGAAGATGCTGCACTTAATCAGAGACAGGGTTGCCTCAAGAGACTGGTATTGACGGACTGCCTCCAGACTCGCTATTCCAATACCTGTTTCTGAGATAGAGCTTGGTTTATCTCCCCTTCAGGCCAAATCGGGCAACCCTGATCAGAGACTCATAAAAAATACAAAATCACTGAAAGAATTCACCGATATATTTGAATTTCCATGAGATGATTTTTTTTTTAGAAAGAAACTACTGAATTCATTTCAGTGGAAGAGTCCATTACTTCAAATGGTGGGTAGGAGATATTTTTATCATCAAAATTGTTACCTTTAAGTGGAAGAGTTCATTGTTATGGACAGAAAAAAAAATCATTTCATTATTATAGTAGATATTTTAAGTCATTAGTAGGTAAAAGAAATGGTAATGTTAGAAAAACTGTTATTTGGTCTCTTGTAAAAGTGGAAAATAAGAAAAATATTCTTTTTTCAAAACAAGATATAAAACTAACACAATAGGTTCAAAAAGGTTCTTGGTGGACTAAAGGAAAAAAAAAAAAAAAAAAAAAAAAAAAAAAAAAAAAAAAAGGTGAAACATCGTTTGATATCATCAAAGACTTCCGCTTTTGGAATTGGTAGTCTGTGGGAATGGTAAAGCTGTCGCGGCCATACTCTCAATGCCACATTCGTCAGTGCCACGTCGGATACGGAAATAGCCATTTTCTCCCCAAACATCTCCCCAACTGTTTTTAATAACCCAGTATTTCTCTTTGGTTTCTGGGTCCTCTCCATAGCCGACAGCTAACACAGCATGATTGGTTACTTCCATTGGATTAAACTTATCAAGCAGACCAGTGTGATGGTAGATACCACCCTAGAAAAGAAGAAAGATGAGGTTAGTCTGATTTTAACAAAATAGCCTTTAATTCAGAGGGGGTACAGCCCTTTTTCTACATCATTTTAGCAAAGATCAGTTTCGTCTAAATCACTTTGGTCTAAAATCACTTTTGGCCCAACAATATCTCCAATCGAAAAAAGATCCTTGGATCCACACCAAAATTTCCTCAATTCTTGCTTAGCCAATGGCCACCATTCAACAAAATGTCATTGAAATTCATTTGGAGATATTGTAAGGACAAAAGTGATTTTAGACGAAAGTGATGTAGATGATACTGATATTTGCTAAAGCGATGTAGACGAAAGTACTGTAACCCAATCAAAGTTTGTTTTTCAAATGTGATCAGTGTAGTTTTGTATTAAAATAATTTATTATTTTGATGCTGTGATTCTTAAACCTTATTGTATGACAACACACTAAGATAGAGATAGAGATAGAGATAGAGATATAGATATAGATAGAGAGATATATATATAATCCGTGTACATCAAATTGTCACACTACTGTGTCAAAATAATTCATTAGACCGTGGTTATTTGTAGAATACCTGGGGTAGAGCTGTAATATACCACTTGAATAATCCAGAGAGTGAAACCAGTTGTATAGCTCGTTGTGGATCAATAAAAAAATATGTGTATATATATATAGTTCTGGGGTAGTCGAAATATCATAAAAATTAGCTATAGCTGCACTAGCAACATGGCAAAAATAATTACCACTCACAACACTGATAACGATAGACTAGTAAAAAACAACTTAATTGCAATTGTAAGATCCCTGAACAATGTCCTGTAAATAAAGTGTCTGACAAAAACGTAGTTTCAAAATCGAATTGGAAGAGTAGACTATACAACCATACCATGAGTTTCAAACACACTAAGTATAGATTTAGCACCACCCTATCTAAATATATCCGGTAGTAAAGGAAAAAGGGCTCACACCCAAAATTAGTTGGGAAATACTCACTAGAATGACCCCACCAATAAACTTTAGAAGTAAATGTCTAATCTGCTTAGAAGAAAAATATAGGATTTTAAGATTCAGGGATAAGACAAATTTGTTAAACCAGAGGGATGAGATTATTTCGCAGTCTAGGCATAAAGACAATCTGAGACTTAAATTGACCTAACAGCAAAAAATGGCAGGTCATATTAGTTCACCAAAAATTAAAAATTAATCCCCAAAACCAGAGACATTTTAAGAATATATATATTATATGTAATTGTAATGTCCCCTAAAAAGATTTACACAGAAATCTTCATCACCCCCCCCCCCAAGAACAAGGGAGAGAGTAAGATTGTTGAAGAAGCTGAAAGGTTAAAGGGAAGAAAATTCCAACACTCACCCCAAAGACAGAGGAAGGCACATATAAACTGAGATTTTCTTCAGATATTAGTTAAAAAAAAACAGAAAAGAAATGGTAACTAATATACCAATCAGCCCAGCAACTCGTGTAACACAGTTACTTCCCTATTTATGGGTTCAACTAGTCAAAATTAAAGAGGGAACAAATGTTGTCAGTGAAAAGAAAACTGACCTTGTAATTAAAGAAGTCGTTGTAAACTTCAAAGGCAACTCCTATGGGTCCATTCTTGACTAATTCCAGCATCATTAGGGGTTCGTTACAAGCCCCATAATATCCACCGATGTAAGAGTATTCCCCAGTATAATGACGTGAGCAGTTGGACGGCTTACAGGTGCCAGTTTCACCTCGATAAGGGTAGCAGTCGTCAGTTATAAAACCAAAGTCTTGACCGTATTTACCTGAAAAAAAAACAATACAAAAACATCAACCAATTGAATTTTCCAAGCACAGATTAACCCATTAACTGCAGAAGGTGGTGAAGAGTAATAGTTATCCATTGCAAGATAAAAGCCCTTGTCCATTGCAAGATATAAAGCAAGATAAAAACTTTGACTCACTGATAGAACGGAGTTGTCATCAATCACAATAAAACGGAAATTTTATTGAGTTACCCACGCAATGTCAAGCAATGAGGGACATTTTCATCATTCGCAATCAATGGGTTAATTATCCTGGTGCTAGCATCTCATTTGAAATGATTTATGCAGGTCCGGTTAGTCACTCAATAGAAATCTTCATGCAACCAACATATTTTGGCAGCATGCTGTGTTGGGGGTAATCAATTAGAAAAATTGGGAAAAGGGGTGATCAATGAATAAGTTACTTCTCTCACCTTTTGTTTAGTGATGATCATTAAAAACAGTCTGAATTTTCAAAAAACAAGGTCACAAACTAAGGGATCAATTTAGCATAAACTTGCATTGTAAACTGAACCCCCTCTAAAAAAGTATTGGGGGCTGAACAAACAAAAAAAAGTTTTCACTAAAGATAATAAGGAGTAAATGTTGAAATTCTCAGCCCTCTAGCTCCATTGGTGCAGCCTGTACATGTGATACATAGCCAGCCAGCCGGACCAATTTGAAAACCGAAGTAACCTATGTTGACAGTTTTGGTAGACGGTTTCTAATTTAACTCAACTACACATCAAGTTATAAATATAGGTAAATGGATAAGTTTTTTTTACAAATTTTAAAAATATATCTGCTACTTAGCAATGCAAACGACAGAACATGTTTCAGAAAGAAGTTCCTGAAATGTAATTCCATCAATTTAACCCTTTGAACACAAACAATACATTTAAAACTCCTTGACCTTGGCTAAAGAAGATTTTTGTTTAGTGTAGGATTCCTCTTTTTAATGACTAAGGCTTTCACGATTGTAAGTCTTTTTCTGCAATTCTCCCTGTATTATTACTAGTTGTTGGCATAATAGTAGAACTTACAAAAACTAGTACCCATCGCTTTACTAACAGTATACGTAGGGGTGGAAATCTAAAGCATTGTAGTATCTTGGAAGTTACCTGAAGCGACCACCCACCGCACTTAACCAAATCTTCCGCTCAGACACTCGGAAGGGAATTCAATTCCACCTCATTTTACTTTCTTGCCTTTCTTCTATTCTCGACTGCTGAATTCAACTGATCTCCTTTAACAAATATCTTTATGTTTAACCTCCTACTTTTTTTGCATACCCCTTCTCTGCTTTTCTCCCTGCCCTCTTTACTATTCTTTGTGTTTCGATTCCATTATCAGAATCTCTCCTCTACCCTACTCTTTTTTCAAGTGTGACAAACAGATGGACAGAAAAGTGCGACAGACGGAAATCTCGTTTATTATAATGTAGATTAACATCAAATTGCTCAAGTGACTACAACCAGTGGCGGAGTTGTCCACTGGGATACCAGGAATGTTCCTGGTGAGCCCCTTCAAGTTGGGCCCTTCATTGGTAAATATGTTCGCTTAGAAAAATGTTTATTTCACAATTTAATCTTCCTTACTGAAGCATGTTTTATCATTTTTAACGATCGTCTTTATTTTATTTTTTATATGATTGTTTATTGTTGTTATACAATAACTTGTTTCAATTTCGTTTTCGGTTCTGTAAAGCGAACTACAACGTGTATGTTACTTGATAGAACGCATTAGATCTTAAATGGTATGTACCTCAATTTAAAAGATAAGCCACATTATGATAAGAAATATATTATTTAACATTAATAAATAAAATATCAAGGAAATGCAGCATTTTATGATTAGGTGGGCAGCCCTTTTACACGTTTTCCTGGTAGAAATGTTATGCCCAGTCTGCCACCGACTACAACTGATTTGCTTCGTCAACTGAGTTTAAAAAACACCAAATCTGATATCATTTGAGACATTAGAAAATCTTTTTGTTTTTACTTACCCCCCAGCAGGTAGATAAAGCCTCCGTCACACCCTTGGGAATATTCAGAGCAGCTGACAGGTTCCTGGGTTGAGAAGACAATGTTTTTGCTGTTGTTGGTAGCAATTCTGATACGAGCCTCATGCATAGCTAAGGAAGAGAAGACGTAACAAGAACCACAGCTTCCTTGGTTCCTCACGGGGGACACATAGCTGATCCCATCCACATTTCTCCAATCAAAGTTCTTCGGAAGCTGCTTGGCCACTGGAAAGTTTAGGAAAATTCAAACAGTTATACAGTGAAACATAAACAGTTATCATTCATAACATTTAATTTGAGATTCTTTTTAAAAAGCATCTGTTATTTTTCCTTCAATACAGAGCAACTTTCAACTTCAATTTTAAGGATATTAATTGTACAGTTAAAAAAAAAAGCCAAGAAAATCTTATTTCAAATAATCAATCTGCATACACACACACACACACACACACACACACATTTATATACATGGACACACATCTATACCTATGTCCACATGCACACTTACGCAGACATGTATATACATATGAATATATATGTACATACATGAAAAATTAGCATGTTATTTTCCCCTCAATATAGTGCAAATTTCAACTACTATTTTAAGGATTTTAATTTGAGACCCCCCCACCCCACTCTAAAAACCTATTTGAGGGGAGGGTGTGTGTACATTTCTACTATGAACGGTTAGGGCTGGGTAAAGACTGGATACATAGATAGATACATATAAATGTGTGAACACATGAATAACCTAAACCCAGCAATAAACCTGTGTTATGGGAAGCAGTGATTAAAAAGCTTTTTTCAAATAATCAATCTGCATACGCACACACACACACAATTTCTATAAACACTCACGCATGCATGCACACACGTCTATACCAATCTGCACATGCACATATATATATCAGACATGCATGAATATATATGTACATACATGAAATAACTGTTATTTTTCCTCCAATGCAGAGCAGCTTTCAACTCCAATTTTAAGGATTTTAAGTGTCAAGTTGAAAAAAAAAGAATCTTATTTCAAATAATCTGCATACATATACTTAAACACACACACACATATCTATACCTACATGCACACAACACACATAAATATATATGTATATTAAAAAAATTAGCATTTGTTATTTTTACTTCAATGCACAGTAACTTTCAACTCTAATTTTAATAGTCAAGTTAAAAAATAATTTTTAAAAAAAAGGAGAAAAGCTGAAGTGTCTGCTTTTTGATGACCAAAACTTAGAAAGTTAATCAAGTACTCAACAACTCATCACTGCCAGAAATGTCACGTTTGGATAGTTTCAGATGTGATCAAAAAGTTTGTGAATTGGTTGAATTCCGAATAGTGCAATCACTGCTCTAGAGCAGCAGAGGTCTTCAAATTTTAACTACCCGCGGAACCCTTTTCAATCATTTTCTAGAGAACCCCTTCAAAAAAGAACTTTCCCTTCTATATGCAACTATTGGATTTTGGCCTCGTTTATGGAATTATCAGAATGTGTATAAACCCAAATAGAAAATACACACTCGAATGGAAAAGTAAGAATGAAGCTGAAAAACAGATGTATAAATGAACGTAAATAACTAAGATGCTTTTTTTATTAAAAGGCAAAATGTTAATTTTTTTCTTATATACAAAGTCTGTTTGTGTTAAAGAAATAAGTAAAATAAAGACATGTAAAAGTTCAGAGGAAAGCCTGGGAGATATATCTTACACTCAAAGATTAAAACAACTTAATCTAGTGACCCTTGAATGCAGAAGAAAATGTGCTGATAAGAAAATGCTGACTTCCTCTATCTGCAGTAAAACCAAAGTGCACAGCCATAAACTACAAATTCAGACCTCCACTGGTGTTAGAAAAAATTTCTTCTCGGCAAGAGAAGCAAATGCATGGAACAGCCTAAGTGAAAAGATGGTCACATCTGAGAATATCAATATTTTTTTCAAATAATCTTTATTCTGATTTCAGCCATACCAAATTTAACTACCAATTTTCTTATTAGTTTAATCCCAGCCCGACTACACTGAAGCTGGCTTAATGTCGCAATTAACTGCTAAAAAAAAGCCTATTTCAAGTATATTCAAGTATATATTCAAGTATAAAAGCTGTGAAGGAATTGTTTATGTAATGAAGTATATTGCGAAAATGTCACTTTGGTTTCACGGAACAGTTTGAATACTGCTGTTCTAGAGAACAAATGTTTTGGTTTGAGCAAATAAAAGCCACTTGTAGAATTACAAGTTTTATTTGACACGTACACACAACACACACCTATAGATGATGCACATACACACACACAACACAAAGACACACACTCATTATATAAATAGATATATACAGGGGGTCCCAAAAGTAACCATCTATTTTGGTGAAATGGTGGGGATGTTAAAGATCTGTTATATAGGCATTATTGTATTCAAAATTTCATACAAAATGCATGTTTTCCTTACATTTAAATTGCTTAAAACCCATTTGTGGGGATTTTAAAATTTCAATTTTTCTTTTCAGACCTATTGACCATCTTCATAATTGTATTACTGAACTGGTTCGAAAAATCACACCTGAAATACTTGAAAGTGTATTACGTGAAACAGTTGATTGCTGTAGAGACATTGATTGTCACCACATAGAATCTAATAGTTAAACTTAAGCCCATATTTTTTCATGCATTTATTTAAAAATACATGTATTTTGTTTCAGTTTTTACATATATTTTCATGGTTATTTTCTATAGTTTTGATTTGAATGAATATATATTCATGTCTTAAAGTTATTTTTTTAAATTCCTATTATTTCTCAGAATAGTTAAGATGTTGAAAATGGCCTAAACAGTTGTAACATGTACATCAGAAGGCATACACCAATACACTATGTTCATAAAAATGTTAATTTTAAAATTTGAAGTTTGGGAATTTTAATATTTATAACGTCTAGAACACTGAAATTGAAAATATTTTTCATTTTCATAGTTTATTTCTAAAAATAGATAGTTACTTTTGGTACACCTGTATATCAATCAAAAAGGTTTAAATTTTAAAACAGATGTTTTTTTTACCATTCTTCAGTTCGTGTGTTACAGGTGCTGAAGGTGGAAAGGGTAAAGTGAGTTGGACACCGGCTCTCTGCTGGATTTGAATGAGGGACATGTTCTGGAATTGAGGGTAGTGACCTGCAATCCAGGAATTTTGCTTATTGTTGATGGCTGCAAGAAAAGAAGAAAAGGTTTGTCAAGAATTAAACACATACAAACAAACAAACAGACAAACATTGGTGACAGTCAGGGCTGTAGCTAAGCAATGGAAATCGCCTAGGGAGCTAAAATCTGGGAGCACCATACAAATTCTAAACAGCCAGGGTGATAGCCAGCATTTTCACTAACCGTTTAATGGCTAATTCCAATTTCCCAATTACGCTGAGCTAAAACAGCTCAGCGTAATTGGGAAATTGGGCCATTTTTGATCATTTTTCGTGTCTTCTTTGGCCATTTTGGGATTTTTTTTAAAACACAAAAATGTGGACCTTGGAAAATTTGCCAATCCTATAAAAACAGTGTGGGTGGGTGGGTGGTGGGATCAAATTACCGGCTAACACCCTGACAACGTAGACAAAATTTCTTTATTCAACTAAAAAGAGAAAAACTTAGGCACTGCTCTTTTTTTATTGCTAAGAAAGCCGATGTTTGCAATGCTGAAAAAAAACAAAACTTTCATTAAAAGAATGAGAAAACGTTCTCATAAGAAGCAACAATACTTTGGGAATGAGGTGGAACTTGCATCCTCTCCCCCATTCCACCCAAACCCTGTCTGCCATCCTGCTCTGTCCTGCAGATTGGATCACTCATGGGATGGGACAGAAGAGGATGGAAGATTAGGACCGAAGGTGGAGTAGGGTATAGTCGTGGAGAAAGGGGGTGGGGCGCACATTGTAGAGCTGGCCGAGGGTGTGAATACCCCGGTGACAGTTTCGTCTGAGATTTTGAAATGAGGTTTGCTTTTTCAATTCCTAACATTTTGGTTTTATTAGTATCTCTGTCATATCTATGTCTATGTCATATTAGCAATGCCTAAACCAGCGCGGCTATTCAAGGCCAGTCAGTTTTTAGACACAAGTCCACAACTATAACATTTGTTTCTACACCACTTTATTGACTACCTGGCAGTAGTAGTTTATAGCAGTACAAACATAGTGATACAAAATAACAAAATTAAAAACTAGCATTCAAAGGGAAATTATGAATCACCACCACCCCTATTTGCTGTGTTAGGGGTGATCAATTAAAAAGTTGGAAAGAGGACTGATCAATGAATAAGTTACTCCTCTTGCCTTTTGTTGGGCACTAAAAAGTCCAAATTTAAAAAAAAAAACAAGTGAGAATGCTGCTGGACACAAACTAAGGGATCAATTTGGCATAAACTTACATTGAAAATTGAACCCCCCTTCTAAAAACCTATTTAAAGGGGGGCAGAATTTTCAAAAAACTAAAAAAAAACTATTTTCCCTACTCATTGAGGGGTGTGTGTGTGCCAAATTTCAAGTTTCTATTATAAACAGTTAGGGCTGGGCGAAGTCCAGACACATAGATAGATACTTATAAATGCCAGAACACATAACCTAAACCCAGCAATAAACCAGTGTTGTGGATCATGGTGATTACAAATACAGAGGAAGCCGTTTATTATAATCACGGATAATGTTATCAAACGGTTATTGTTATCAAAATCAATCAGTCCCAAAAGCCTTATTTAAAATGAATTAAAAATTTATATTCATTTCATAGCAATTTTTAATCATGTAAAGTTGTGAATAACAATTAAAAACACAACAAGCCTGGTTGCTGCAGGGTCAAACTCCACTCCTACTCTCACTGAAGATGATTACTGCAACTTTTGTATTGTATATATAATAAATAAAAAAATTATAAAATATATATTTTTTAGTATAAATGTATTCATTTTTTAGAGTTAAATAAGCCCTTGCGTATCTGTAAGATAAATTTAGTAGATATGCAAGACTTGTCAATTTAGCTCAGTTGGTAAGAGACCAGCCTACCAATCAGTTGGTCGTGGTTTCAAATCACAGCACGGGAATATTAATTTTTACTCCCTTAAATTTAGTGAGGATTGTTCTTGTTAGGGTAGAAAAACAAAGTCAACTCCAGTCTTTGTATTGGAGTTTGACAACAATGAATGTAAATTGTTCCAATTTATATATCCTTTGCTTAATGTTATCAGCGAGTTATTGTTATCTATAAGACCCCATCCCAAAATATGTGGCTTCCTCCTCTGTACTAGTAAAAAGAAATATAATGTGTAGAATAATGGAAAAAAAAAACTCCATCCCAGAAACTTCAAGTACAACTCTTGTTGTTTTAGCTATTCTGACTTTCTTCATGTGAATGTGCCCAGTGCAGAGAACTGTTTAGCTTATTCTGCTTATAACCCAATCTGTGGGTTGTTATGCTATTTGTTACTGACTGAGTGCTTTGTTGTTTCAACTTCCTTTGTTTTGTGTTTTTTATTCTTCTTTTCTTATTTTTGTGGCTTTATATCTGGCAGTACTTTTTATCACTGCCACATGTTAATGAAATATTTTCTTCTAAACCAAACATAGCAGGATTTTATTATTTCTAGTGGAACATTACACAATCAAAAAACGGATTATATTGTATCCACTATTTTGTAGTGCTTTTTGATATTCTGCAATGTGTTTATTAAAAACTTTCCTGTTAGAAGAGTTGCTTGTTAATCTTTTTTTTATAGAGTTGGGTATCTCTTATTATTGATGGTGGATGGTTTGATTTTATATTAATGTATAATGGCTTGTTGGGCTTTGAGTAGTTTTCATAGGTGTTGTTATTTAAGTCTAAAAATTTAAGAGATTTTGTTTAACGGCATATTAGAATTAGAAAATATAAACATAAATGTAAAACAGTACTACGGATTGAACCAATGGAGTAACACCATGGATGCTTAATTCGAGATAGGAGTGAAGTGCATGCACAAACCTGTCATTATATTACGTCAGTAATGAACAATAAACTTGACCAACAGTAAGAAAATATCGGAA
>VCCN01002354.1:4189517-4201537 GCA_006491835.1 Architeuthis dux | reverse complement strand
GACATTTTCTATACTTTTTAGACATAGTCAATCAGAAAATAAACTCAGGAACGAAAAAAAAAAAGAAAGAAGGTTGCACAGTATAATTACTCTTTGCCTTGTTGGTATTAGTTTAAAATTAAATCTATGCAAATATTATACTGTGTTCAATGCACTCGTATTATGACTAGGGTTGGGGACGTCCACCAAGCTTGAAATGGACAGTTATGGTGCTTAGATGAGTTGCAGTGAGCGACAGCCCCCAAAATATTCTTGTAAATCATGCATCTTATAGGGGTCTGGTCACTATTTTTCAGAGTTTATTATTTACCAAAAACACAGGTTAACTTTTTCTTTCTAAAATTACTGCAATGTCAATGTTTACAATTTATGAAAACAAAAGCATCTATTGTAAATCTGGTATTTAGTTACGATAAGATTTAGAACTTATAACATATATCATGTATAAGATATATGGAAAAAAATGGATTTTATTTACGATTGTATGTGTCTGTACGTGATTTATGAAAAGAAAAAGGATTTATTGTTGTTGATTGAGTATTTACAATAAAAGGAATTTTATTTTCATTTTATTTCACGTATTATTTGGATTAACATAGGTAGTAACATAGTTTCAGCCACGTAGAATCATTGTTCATTGGATGGCATACATTATTTTAACATATTTTGACAAAGATTTATGAAATGAAGCAGCACTAACAATATAATTTATGTATTTACTTGTTTTTCTTGTACGAATTCTCTTATTTATTTTTTCGCCATTTCTATGTTATTAAAAAATTTGAAATTCTTAAATGTAAATTTTAAAAAAAATGCTAATTAGGTTTTTGATCTTGAAATTAATTTTTTTATATCTTTGATGTAGTGCAATGATTCTCAAACTGTGTGCCATAACTATTTCTCAATTGTGCCGTGTGAAATTTTTCAAACTACGCAAACATGTATTTCGAGCCTAGAACATGTTCAGTACAGGTATTATGTCTGTCTCGCTTACACCATAGAATTACCAATCTAGTGGTTTTATCACTAGATTTTTTTTTATCAACAGATGAAAGGAAAAAGGTGTGATGAGTACATATATCAGTTGAAGCTGATATTAAAGTTTTGTTCATTGACTACTGAAATGTTTTTTGTCTAATTCATTTCATTTTTACAGTTGGTGTGGCGCGTTAGTCAAATATTTCTTAGTGTGCCGTCCGTCATACAATAAAGTTTGAGAACGTCTGATATAGGGCATGAACAATCAATGTCGTTAATAGTTAAGTCAAACTGTTAGAAAACATCAACCAAAACTGTCAACATAGGTTTCTTTAGTTTTTAAGTTGGTCTGGCTGGTTGGCTGGCTATGTACGTGTGTACTGTAGAATAGGTTAACTGAGAATGCGTGGGACAATTGAGAGAATCGGGAAGGCAATTGAGAACGACATCCACTGAGCACTTATTAATCAGTATATTTACTGTTTATAGTGTTTAGAGTAAGCCACTAGCCTTCAGTTACTAATCTATGTTAAAACATCCGCCGGTGACTATGTATTCGTGAGGTTTGAGAGTCGTGTAAGCAAGATTATATCAAAAGGAGAGTAGTCAGAAGTGGGAAATATATTGCAAGTCTAAGTTTCCAATGAAAATATTGCTTTTACTGAACCAACTAATCCTGATTTAATCGGCCAACAAACTGGTTTGATAGAAAGATATTGGTTGTAGTTTAATTATTGTTCTCAAATATTTCTTAGTTTGAATTTTTTTATGAAGTTTTCAATAAATCTGAGCCTCCAAATTAATGATTGAGAACATATTTATGAGTAGCACCCATATTTTTTCTACCAACATTATGGAATATTTTATATAGTACATATGTTAAAAACTAATTTGTAAGCCAGCTGAAAATAAAAAATGTTCAACATTAATTTAACTTTTGGTGAACCTTAGAAGCTGAGAAATAGCCTAAATTCATTCCCAATTGTACTGGTCACACGATGGAGCTAGAGGGCAGAAAATTTAAACATTTACTCCTTATTATGTCTTGAACCCCCCTAAAAATGTTTTAGTTCAATTTGCAATGTAAATTTATGCTAAATTGGTGGCTTAGTTTGTGTCCAGCAGCATTCATGCATTTTAAAAAAAAATTCATATTTCTTTAGTGATCACTGCCCAACAAAAGATGAGAGAAGTAACTTATTCATTTATCGCCACTTTTTCCAATTTGCTAATTGATCACTCCAACATGTTGGTCATGTAATGGTTTCTATTGATTTTTCTAAAATTAAAATGATTGTTTCGTTCTATATTAGAAAGTCTAAGAATGTTTAAAATGGGTTTTCACCCCAAGAATACATGTCTTTCGTTCTTCACAGCATTTCTTTTTGTCTGTGACCTTTCATTACTCCGAGTCGAACCAGTTGGTTATAACACTGACACTAGACAGGCCCAAAGAAAAGTACTTTGACTTGTGTCGGTGTAAGTAGAACACTACACAACAAATAATGGGATTTCCACTCTATAATTAAAAGTGATAGTTGTCATTTCTTGGAAATCCCAGAAAAAAAAAAGATTAGGTGAAATACTGGTTTTCTCCTGTTACCTAAAAGTGGAGCGTTCCTATAAAGATCCTTCAGTTACTCTTGGTTAAACTTGTTATGAGAGACAGGCCCAAAGTAAAGTACTTCTTGTGTCGGTGCCACAGTAGTAGAACACAATGGGATTCCCACTCTATAATTAAAAGTGATGATAGTTGTAATTATTTGGAAATGCCTGCCAAAAACGTGGGGAAACTTCTTAAAACACTATAAAAAGGGAAAGGGAGATATGATAGAGAATAAGCCTGGCTGTTGCAGGGTCAAAATTCACTCCGACTTCTATTCCGATTGGAGATAATTACTGCAACTTTTATTAGAATGAAATAAGCCCGAATTTGTAACATAAATTTGTGTACATATGTAAGTTTTGCCAATTTAGCTCAGTCAGTAAGAGACCAGCCCAGGATAGTTCTTGTTGTTACGGCAGAAAAACAAAGTCAACTCCAGACTTGGACTGGAGTTTGACAATGAATTATAAAATACTACAAGTGAAAATATTTTTAGATCTCAAAATAATGATTCTATGTATTTATTCACCTCTCTCCCTTTTCAACATTAATTTAACTTTTGGTGAACCTTAGAAGCTGAAAAATAGCCTAAATTCGTTCCCAATTACCCCATTCTACGGTATGTATCATGCGTAGAGGCCACACTGATGGAGCTAGAGGGCTCAAAATTTAAACGTTTACTCTTTATTATGTCAAGAAAAAACGTTTAACACCAGAGCAAATAAGACAAAAGGTCAGTTTAAAGTGGGGCCTTACACGAATACGTGTGGTAAAGAAAAAAATTGCCTACTAGACTCCCTGTGCCGCAAAACCATCAGGGTGACTCATGACATTCTCCTGTTAGTGCAATGGGGAGGTGCTGCTTTTAATATCACTGTTGTTGAAAGGTTATAAAGTGGAACTCGGGTTTAAGTTTCAGATAATACCAAATACTTTTTTCAATCCTAACAGATTTTTTTACAAAATAGGAAGTTACCGAAATGAACAAAGGGATGTAACCGCATACTTTGAAGGATCACTTCCGTATGGCGGTCGGAAAGTAACGGTTCAGTTTAGCATTATAGTTACAATGTAAATAGAACAAACCCTAAAATCTTTAAAAATGAATATTCTTTAAAACTGACAAATTGTGGGAGGAAATAAATGTCTTATGGATTGAAAAATTACAAAATATTACTTGCGAAAAATGTATCTATATTCTTTTAGGATTTTCGATAACATCCAATCTCAACCAAAAATTAGCATTCCAGGGGAAATTATGAATCACAGTCACCTATATATGCTGTGCTGGAGGTGATCAACTAAAAAGTTGGAAAAAGGGTGATCAATGAATAAGTTACTTCTCTCACCTTTTGTTGGGCTGTGATCACTAAAAAGGTCTGAATCTTTAAAAACACAAGCGGGCACAAACTATTGACCACAAAACCTATTATGGGGGAAATTTTCAAAAGATTTTTTTACCTTCTCATTGAGGGGAGTGTGTGTGCGCCACATTTCAAGTTTCTACTATGAACGGTTAGGGCAAGGCGAAGTCAAGATACATATACATGTCAGAACACATGAATAACCTAAACTCACAATAAACCAGAGTTGTGGGTAGTGGTGATTAATATGTACCAACTAAGCAGATGTCAAATTTAATTTAAAAAAAAAAACTTCGGTTAAGATTCGGATAAACGGTAAAAGCCGAAACCCGTATCAAAAAAATGTTTTCCCAATAAATGTTTTGTGCTTTTAATCAATAAAACCTCCGTTATCTCTGGGAAAGTGACAGTTTTGAAAAAGAAATTAGGATTATAGTTGCATTGTAAATATAACCTCCACCTCTTAGAACCTAATTTTTAAAAAAATTTAAAATCAGACACTTTTCCCCGAGGTAACGCCAACGGAGGTCTTTTTGATTGAAGAGAAAACACACAAAATTTCTTCGGCGTTTTCCGCTTATCCGACAAACAACGGTATCAATATTTTAAACTTTTGTATTTTTATTCAATACAAATCAGCAGCTTTCAAAACTAAAATAATTAGTTTACTACACTTAGTTAAAATAGCTGATGGAGCATGGGCGAATGGAGGGGGGTGTACTGATCTCCAATAAAAAGTATTTTACAAATCGACGATACACAGTACAGATCATACAACATGCAACTTATTGTTTTTTTTTTAGACGCGCTACGCTACTCTAGCAGCGATAGTTGTCACTGACTGACTGACAAGTTGACATAACATATCGAGCATAACTTAATGACGTAATAAAAGAATATTTGTTTGTTCTTTTGTTTTAAATCAATTCTCGAAATAAAACTGACGTAAGGTTGCGTTTGTTTTTTTAAGAAGTTAAGACATTTTTTTAACATCTCATATCGCGGTGTTTATTTTAAAAAAAAATGAACTTGTGTTTAAATAGCGCGTCTATGGTCCGAGTTTCAGGCTTGTTTTTCTCTTTCTAATTAGCAGCATATCCATTGCCCGAATGTTCTCCCCTGCTTTGCCCGAATGCTGAGCCTGATGGGAGTGTTTACTTATTAAATTTGATATCTGCTTAGTTTATTCAATTGTGACTGACTGGCGAGTGCCCTTTCGCAGAACGGTCGCGATAATTTGGGACACTAAAAAACTGCGCGATCGGTTTTTCCACAAAAAATAAAAAATAAATATAAAATGAAAATCGCTGGTTTTGGTGATTTCTTCTTGTTAATGTTTGTTAAAAAAAAAAAAAAAAAAAAAAATGGTACACAAAAAGTGTATTTATTATTTTTGTCTTCGGAGCCGGATATAAATTCTCAGACCGTTGCGACTTAAAATATAACGAAAGTACTGTGTGAATAAAGACGAAAACCAGTCTGATCAAAAACATCCCCGTGGTAGGCTACGATGAAAAAAATAATTTAAGAAATGCTAAAAAAAAATGTTAGTAAAAATCTGCAGGTTTGATTTGTTTCTGCGTGGTTATTTATTTTATTCAACTACTAATTAATCGGAATCCCCGTGAAAAAAAAATCAGGGATGTATTTAATTTTTCTATGAGATGATTTTTTTTTTTTTTTAGAAAAATGTTATTATTATTATTCAAGTTTTCAACTAATACAACATGGTAAACTTTACGAGAGAGAGAGGCTCCACAAGTCATACAAAGTATATTTCTTTTTATTAAAAAGTATAATTAAACAACATGTTTTTTTGCATTAAAAAGTATAATTAAACAACATATTCATTAGAAATTAATGCAATAATGAAATTAAAAGCCATTAATTTGTTCTTTTATCAGATTACGCACCAAAACTCGTAAGGTACGACGCCGACGAAAATAAAAACAGTGCATCCGTTTTAAAACAACAAAACTAAAAGAAATACGTTTAATTTCATTATTGCGTTAATTTCTGATGAATATGTTGTTTAATTATACCTTTTAATAACAATTACACTTTTGGGGGCCTCTCTATGCCGGTTAAACACCGCCATAGGTTTATGCACGTCAAAGCAAAGACCATAATAAAATATATAAATAAATAAAATTAAAGAAATGGATCTCACCGAACCGATGTAAAAAATCCACGTCCCAACAATATCATCATAGTGGCAGTTGGCCGGAGTATCAGCTTTAACTAGAGAAGGAATTAACGTACCAACAAACAAGAAGGCTACAACAAACCAGAACCTGTTCAAATAATTCAGATTCAAAAAAGACATTGTTTTTTAAATAATTCCAATGCAGTTTTTTTGTTGATATTGTTACTGGAAAGTGGACTAATATTTAGAAATGGCAGAAGCGAATCACGAAACAATCAAGCCGAGCTTTGTGTCTACAAAACCCAAAACTAAATGACCTGAGAAGCCACCGAATTGTCTTTTTATTCACAGGAATTGTTTTTGTTTGGATTAAATGCTTTGTGCGGCTCATGGACCCCAAACAAAGTCATGTGATTGACGGTGTCACCTGACACCGTTACACGGAAGCAATTTTTAAGCATGACACAAATCAAACGTTGCTACAAACTAACATTTATTGTGAATGCACTGTACCTGAAGGCATTTTTAGCTGTACAGTATTAGTTACTTGTGAAATCTTCGATACCCTATTTGAAAACGTAATTAAAATGAAAAAACTGTGTTCTTAAGTTTTTTCTTATTTTGCTGGGAAGAAGAAGAGTCCAAATTTCTGTCTAAAAAAAAAAAGAAAAAGAAATTTGCATTAATTACAACTTAGAATTGAAATGTTTCTATTTTGAGGACATTCTATACAGTTTTTCTTACATTATTTTATGGTATTTTTACCGATTGCTATTTACTACCGTCAGTTACTTTAATCCATTACTACTTTTGTAAGAATACTGTATCAATAAACATTCCAATGTACCCTTTTTACTTGATTTTATTCCTCATAAATTCCCCTTACTTACAAATAATATGTTTACCGTAATTTCGTGTCGTACGCATGCTGCGTGTGTATAAAGAGACACCCAGATACACGTCGTACGCATGCAGTTGTATGCAAATAGATACACCCACGCATAACACAGATTTGAAGACAGGCCAAGACTTCAATTTTTTAAGAACACAATAGCCATGTCTATTGAAGTTAATAATTATATTTAATATTTTCTACTATTTTCTAAATAAACGTAATTAATACTTCAAGAAAAGCTAATGCTACAAATTAGTGAGTGCTGGCCAAAAGATAGATAATAATAACAAATATAAAAATGATAAATAATAAATATTATGAGAGAAAAGTGAAAAATAAAAATTAAAAAATAATAGTGGGAGGAGCTGGGTGTGGTGGTGAGGTGTACAAAAAATAATATTTTATAAAAATGATTTGATTTTCACCTCATTCGCTTGATAAATTCCACGCGGCAATGAAACAGACTGTCAATCTGTAGCGGATCCCATACTAAATATAAATTATATATATGAAATTATATATATGAAAAAATAGATAATTTTATATCCGACAGAATATGATAAGTATAAAGACATTTATTAATTGGAAACCTATATTTGCTCGCCACCGGTATGCGCGATAGCGAAACGAGCGGCCTAGACCGTGTAAATAAATAAAATGAAACGATCCCGCGTCCACATTGGAAGCAGCCTTATACGCAGGCTCTGCTCTAACCATCTGAGCTAACAACACTCTCATGGAAAGGCTCGTGCTTTGAATCGTACACATTGCTCGCTGCTCTATTTGCACGAATCTAATAATGTGGTTAGCAATGCCGATAATATGACATTCAAAAAAAAAAAAAAGATCGTGAGAATAGGTCAGTTCCCGGATCTAAAAAGTCGGTAGAACTCGTTTTAATGTTTACATTTCGAAGATAATGGAATTTAAAACATTTTTAAAAACATTTCTGTGGGAAAAAATCTTATTCACATGAAGCATTCACATCTGTATTTAACAAAACTGTCAACATAAGTTTCCGAAAAGTGTTCTTTATCAGCCTCCCCGACAGCAAATTTGACACAAGGTGGGTGTGGAGATCCCAAATCCCAAATCCCCATGACTAGAGACCTGAGGGGGGGGGGATCCCAAGTCCCTGTCACTGAGACAAATGCCATGAGGACCAGGATTGTGATACTTCCCCGGAAAGCCAGTCCAGTGTGAGGTGAGCGCGAATGGAGACCCCACACTTAGACCAGCACACTCGATTCACCCACATTGGGGCGACCTCAGAGTTCAACAACCCAACCGAAGTGCAATGGAAGGTCCTCGCTCTGGGAGAACAGACGTACTGATATTCTGTTCTCCTATGCCAGGTCAGTTTTGTTTTCTCACCGCCCCACAACGGCAAGGTAGACACAAGGTCTTTTTAAAGGTGGGATCCCGCACGCGACCGTGCGGGCTGAAGGGAGGGAAATCCCATGTCCACGTGACTAGAGACCTGAGGTGGGGGCATCCAAAGTCCCTGTTGCTAAGACAAGGGCCACGCGGACCTGGGATGTACTGGTCAGAACTGGTCAGTGATCCCTGGACGAATCCTGGGCCTGCTGGTCAGCTAGACGACAAACCCATCTCGGAAAAAACTGGGGGGACTAAAAAAAAGAAAACCTACGGCCGTCGTTTTGGCAGGACGCTACCTGTCGAAGTGCTCAGGACGAATCCTGAGCACTTGGTCGAGACGCTCAGGACGAATCCTGAGCGCCTGGTCGTGTCTAGCGACCGCCCACTCAGTCAGCTATCTGTGATATCCTGTGCAACTTCTCCCGGGCATATGCCCGAGCATGCTACATGCTGAGCGTCGAGTCCATGATGGTCTCGAGGCGCAGGTACTACACTATGATCACAGCCAACCAAGCCGAGAGAGGGCAGAAGCTCGATACCTCCCTGGAAAGTTAGCCGAGTATCGGGAAAGCGCGAACGCAGACCCTACACCTCAGCTAACACATCCGATACACCTACAAGAGGTGATCGCAGAGGTCAGCGGCCCAACCGGAGTGCAATGGTCGGGCCTAGCTCTGGGAAAACGGACATACTGATATTCCATTCTCCTGTGCCAGGTCAGTTTCCGAAAAGTCAGGTTGAAGTTTTGGAGATTTGAGCCTTTTATAGTAGCCATGATCAGCAGCAACGCGGCCATGACGTCAGCCGAAAATTAGAAATCCTTAGTTTCATATTTCATGGCATGGAGCCATTACGGACGCAGTCGGCAGTAACATATGTATCACGCGTACAGGCATCAGTGGAGCTAGAAGGTTGAAAATTTAAACATTTACTCGTTATTCTATCTAGAAAAAACGTTTTATTTATACACCTCCCTCGCAAAAAATAGGTATTTAGTGGGGGGGGGTTCAATTTGCAATCTAAGATTTTGCTAGACTGGTATCATAGTTTGTATCTGGCAGCATTCATGCTTGTTCTTTTTTTGAAAATTCAGACTTTTTTTTATTGATCACCACCCAACAAAAGGCTAGAGAAGAAACTTATTCATTGATCACTCCTTTTTCCATTTGTTTAATTGATAACCCCAACACGGCTTGCTGCCAAAAGACGTTGGTCACGCGATGGTTTCTATTGAGGGACTAACCAGACTTATTATTATAATCTCTATGTTAAACCAGTTTTAGTAAGGAGATATTTGTGATGGTCTGCTGGAATCATGGTAAATGCGGGATAGTATTCATTCTAACCCAGACCTGCCATGGTTTAGAAATTCTCAGGGGGGAGATCAGTGTTGCCAAAAATATTTTTTACTGCCAAAAAGCGCTAAATTGAAAAAGAAAATAGTCAAAAATGACCAAAAATCACTAGAAAATTGCCAGAAATAACCAAAGAATGGACAAAGCAGAAACATGCTAATTTAGCGCTTTTTGCACTGCCAAAACAAGAAACGCACTGAATCTAGCGCGAAAGGCGCTAATCGGCACACATTGGTAGGTCTGCAAATAGGAGGGAGCATTTTTAACAGGCATATTTTTTCAATGCGGGAGTTCGTACAAATGCGGGAGGTGGCTACAGCACTTGGCTTCAAAATATGCGTGTGACTTGGTAGGTCTGCTAACAAGAGCTGTTTCCTTTTTTTCTTTCTTTCATTCTCTGATTTTCTGCTAGACTCAGTTAAATTTAAGTGCTGTGTTTTCCCCCACTTGTTCCGACTACCCCCCTCCCTTAGGGCATATATTTCATCAGTGCCCCCCCCCACCCATAAAGTCAGTCAAAAATGATACATTGATTGTTAAATTTCTTTAACCCTTTATAAGGCACCCCTTGATATCAAAACAACCTTTCTGTATGTTAACCTAGACCTAATTACAAGATATCTTCAGTTGCAAGTTTTCTGAATTCTTTTTGTTTATGGGCGCAAAACCCCCTCTGAAGAAGCGATCATAAAAAGTGTCCAAAAATGGAAAATATAAAAAAATTAAAAATTAAAGTAGAAAGTTAAATAAAACATAGAATTAACGAATAACATTCAATAAATAGATACAAAAAATTGATATTGACACAAAAAAATAGTAGTTTGCAAAACTTGCAGACCACATTGGTCACGCGATGGTTTCTATTGAGGGACTAACCAGACTTATTATTATAATCTCTATGTTATTATTAAGATAAACCAGTTTTAGTAAGGAGATATTTGTGATGGTCTGCTGGAATCATGGTAAATGCGGGATAGTATTCATTCTAACCCAGACCTGCCATGGTTGTCTCTGTTGCTACAATATTGGCACGTGGCTGACGGGTCCTCGGGTGATCATATATAGTCACTTGCACCATAAAGGGTTAATAACGTTTTCTTTAATTAAAGTATTTATTTCATAACCAAAAATATAATTGTACAAAAGTATCAAAAAGTAATTCATATAAAACAGGCCTGGTTAGTCACACAATAGAAACCGTCACGTAACCAACATCTTTTGGCAGCATGCCGTGTTGGGGGTGATCAATTAAACAATTGGGAAAAGGGGTGATCAATGAATAAGCTTCTTCTCTCGCCTTTTGTTGGGCAGTGATCACTAAAAAGTCCGAATTAAAAAAAAAGCACGAATGCCGCAACACAACATTAAGTGACCAATTTAGCATAAATTTACATTGCAAATTGACCCCCTCCCACTAAAAACCTATTTAAGGGGAGGTTTAAAAAAAACGTTTTTCTAGACATAATAATTTAAGTTTTCAGCCCTCTAGCTCCTTTGGTGCGGCATGTACGCGTGATACATACATACATAACCAGCCAGCCAGACCAATTTAAAAACTGAAGAAACCTATCTAATAGATAATAATTATGTGATGTGATGTGATGAGACTAGTTGTTCCATATCAGAACCAGTATTAGTAAGCACCACTCATAAAGTCTCTTGTCCCCCCCCCTGTATTCCAGAGTCCCAGAGGGCGGCAGCGCCTATTTTGTGAATCACTGCTTTTGGGAATCACTGCTTCTTGAGGCTTGATTGGAGGGTTAGATTTCCCACCGGTAACATTGGTCAGTGTTCGTGTCCAAAAGCCATGAATTTTGAATGCTGATTTTTAAGGCAGGCAAGCCATTCCGACTCTGAAGATTGGCGAAACTAATCTTCCTCGTCTATTTGGCCCTGTATCGCACAACATGAAGAACAATACGAATTGTAGTTGGTAGCCAAAACCAAAACTGTCAACATAGGTTTCTTCAGTTTTTAAGCTGGTCTATCTGTCTGTCTGGCTGGCTCTGTATGTATGTATCATCAGTGTGACCAACTCAAAAAATATTTTCGCGCTAATTTGACTGCCAAAAAGCGCTAAATGTTTTTAAATAGCCAAAAATGGCCAAAGACCACCAAACAGTCGCTGAAAATTGCCAAAAAACGGCCCAAATATTTTAGGCGAAAACGCGTTAATTTAGTGCAAAAAGCACCCCAAAACAAGAAACGCGCTATATCTATCCGGAAACGAGCTAAATTGGCAACACTGTGTATCATCAACAGGCCGAACAAATGGAGCTAGAGGGCTAAAAATTTA